>VXBB01024199.1:339684-376998 GCA_013399915.1 Illadopsis cleaveri | reverse complement strand
TTGTGTGTGTGTGTGTATCTAAAAGCTTTTGAATTCACTGGCCAGTTCCAGCCAGAGTTAGCAAAAGGGTGAAGATCTCAAAGAGGGATCTGTTCCTACAGGCTGGGGGAAAAGAGGTGGCAGAGAAGTGAATGGGAGAGCCCCTGTTAGCACCTCACTGAGGGAGGAGGCCAAGCTCACCTTCCATCAAACACCAGAGATTCACACAGGGAAAGGAGGTGAAGAAAGATTGGGAGTCAGACAAGTGGAAATCAATCCTGTGTTAGTTTTGCTCATCATGGGTGTGCTCTGTGAAATCCCAGAACTGATCTGTTATATTTGCTGCACTGTGAATCTTCCAGGAGTTCTGTGGAGCTGGATCACAGGACTCCCTTTTGGCCAACACCTCCCTGGGAAGATGCTGGTTGCTTTGAGGGGGCAAAAATCCTGTGGGGAGCCTACAAATACCCAAACCCTAAGCTGGATAAGAATGGATTCCATGTGAGATTCCCCAAATCACAGCAAAGCTGGTTATCCAAGGCTTTAAATAAAATGATCAATTTTTAGTCCTTGCTCTGCTGCCTCCAGGGGGATGCAGCCCTTAATCATAGGAGAACATATGGCATTTTAAAGGGCCCAGAGGCTTTTTAAATTATGTTTATAGAGACCAAAATCTTTGAGCACAAATGTTTGATTCTCATAATCTGTCTGGCAGTGTCGCTAATAAAGATTTATATGCAGAGTTTATCAGGGACCCCTGAGCTAACACTCTTCCCATAGGGAAAATCCTCTGGAACAGAAATCTGCTGGACTAAAATTGAGAAGTACTTGCTGCTGGGATTTACCATCCAACAGAAAAAGGTCCTAGGAACTCTTTCTCACTTCCTGGGTGACCAGCTTTTGCAGTTGGCTTTGTAGATGGAGCCCAGATTCAGGCATGTCCAAGGAAGGAAGGCTTGGAGGGTGTATTTGAAATATCAAGGAATGGGTAGGGAATCCTCAGATATTTCTTGGACTTACTCCTCAGATATTTCCTGGTCGACTCTGCACCCTCTTAGAGCAGAGTGCCTTCACACAGGCTCAGCATAACCCATATATAAACCCATATATTGCTAAAATATCCCCATTCCCAGTGTGTTTGGTCATGTTGGGAAGAACAGTTTCAGTCAGCAGTGCAGTGGTTCAGCATTTTGTGCACCTAAGTGTAAAGCCCTGGGTTAAAAATGTAAGTGTGGGCAAAGTGACTGGCAAATGGAGTTTGCAATTTTCTGGCTTAACTCCTGCAGCTGCTCTCCTGAGAACTGCTTTAATGAGCTTCCCTGAGTCACTGCCACAATGGGCAGATTTCAGAACCTGCCACTTCCTTCAAGGGAAAATATTTGCTGCAGAATATTAGATTGGCTCATTTTGATTCAACTTTCAGCAAGTCCTGTGCTGAAATCACAGACGTGCTTCAGCTGGAGAGTTCACTTCCTTGTGGTCCTGCAGGCACACACAGGGACACATTGGGCTCCATTCATTGCCGTGGCAGCCACTTCTTTCTCTTTTTTTCAAAAATGAGAAGTTAAATACTGAAAATGATGGTTGTGACATAGTGGGTGGGATTCCCACAGGGAAAATGTGGCAGGCAGGTTGGATTTCTGCTCAGAGTCCTAACAGATATGGCATTCACACTTGTTAGAGTTTGAAAATTAGTACTGAGTAATGTCCATGGGGCTGCACAATCCACTGTCAGTTCAGTGGCCACATGTGAGGAAGGAGTTTTGCAAAGCTGTGGTCCCCAAACTTTAACTGCAGAGCAGTTTGGCCTTGATATCCAAAACACATGGATGCATAATTAATGCTAATTTTCTTTATATAATCATATTTCTATCAGAAGAGTTTAATGCTAAGCATACACTGCAATTCTTGCTGGGATTAAGCCCTGATGTACAAGACCCTCGAGCTGGTGCCTCGTTTCCTTTGGTTGCTCATCTTGTCAGACTCCTCACATGTTATAATTCCTGAGCCTTGGCAGAGTTAATTCACAGCAGGGGGGTAAAGTCCTGGTTCTGCTCAGGTCTAAATCCAGGGTTCAATCAATGAATGAGCAACCTGGTCTAGTGGAAGGTGCCCTGCCTTGGACAGAGGGGTGAAATGAGATGAGCTTTAAGGTCCCTTCCAACACAAACCATTCTGTGATTTTATGATTTTCCTTCACTCTAAAAAAAAATCTTACCAGGGGAATAACATCTGCCAAGGGATGCTTTTCACAAGGATACTGCAATTGGCTGAGAAATAAAATAAGAAGCCTCAAAGGGAAAAATGTAAAGTTGTCTCAGTTCTGCTCTCCACATTTGTAAAAAAATGCCACAAATGTTTTCAGTTGAATGTATTGAACACCTGTGGATGGGCAGTTTCCATCTTTTGTCTTCTTTCCTATTCCCAACATTCAAGTAATTCTAATGAGGCAGAAAAATGTAAAAAAAAAAAAGAAAAAAAAAAGAGAGAGAGAGAAAAAACACTTGTCATAGGAAGATAGGAAGTGATGAAGTTGGCAGTTAGGTGTAATAGAAACAACGCCAGTTTTATTAAATGCCTTTCCAATAAGAAAACTCTTTTTTGGGGTGTTTCAGCTATCTGTAATAGGCCAAAGGAATCCCTCACCCTACAGAGTCATTTGAAAAAAATTCCTACCTCTGTATAAAACAGTTTATTCCCGCTCCTCCAGGAAACAAGGGTGGAGCGTGCAGAAAAAGAACATCTATAAATCATGTCTTTGATGCCAGATGAATGAGATGTGAGCTATGAATCATGTGGAAGGATGAGCAGGCTCTGCCTTCCATTATCACAACTGACCAACATCTTTGTTTGCATTAACTGTTCTCATTCCATGAACAGGTTTTAAATTAAAAACCCTGAAAATATCACACTTGCAGGTTTCTTTGAAATACTTGAGGAGGAACCCAAAAGCTGAGCATTTTGTGTTCAGGCATTGATGTCAGGAGGAAATTCAGTCTGTTGGGCTCTGGAGTATCCCTTCGTTGGCAATGAGTGGCTGAGGGAAGGGTAAAGTAAGTAAATACTTCATCTCTTTCATTTTTCATACAGGCATGCTTGGAATCCTCCCTCATCAATAGAGGTTTTGCTGGATGCTGGCAATGCCCCTCAGGCAATGCACAAGATTAATAGGACTCCCTATCTAATTACAGGTTTACTGACGGATATTACTGAGGCCCCAGCAATGCAAGGTCCCCACATTGCACTTTTCCCCCTGTCTAGAGCTCGCAGAAAGAAAAAGAGGCAGAAAACCAAGTGTGCTAAGGTAGCAAGGCATGACTCAAATCCTGTACCTGCTGTAGGAGGGAGCATTTTGCTCCTCAAGCAGTGCAAGTTTAGAGGTAACTTGTTTCTAAGCAACCATCCAGGTCTGGGTGAGAATTGGATGGTTTGTAGGCTGGAGATAATAATGAGGAGGAACAAAAGGAGGCTTTTTTGGCAGTTTGTGCATAATGGCAAATAACTCTTACCAGATAATCCCCCATCAGGACACTCATAGGAGGAATTTCAGACCTTGCTTTAGCTGGTGCTTTTCTTATTTTCTTTTTTTATTTTTCTTAAGAGTTGGGTAAAGATTTCAGGACTTAAACACAAAACCAAACATCCTCTAAACTTAGCCCTAGAAAAAAACCCAGCCCCTTCCCCCTTTCAGATGTCCAAATTAGGGGTAGGAAAACGCCATCTCTGTTCAGATTTGCAACCGTGGCAGATTCTGGTGATTGAAGCATCAGATTCAATGGGATTTTGAGTCCTGAATCCAAAGGTGGAAATAGAAAAGGGGAAAATAGCAATAGAAATAGAAAGTAGAATACAGAGGTTCATTATGCTCTGACATTTCCATCCCTAAAGGGATGATCCCACAGGTTTATTATCTCCTTAATGCACAGGCAGTTCTGAGCTGGCCGTTGTTGTGAGGGATGTATTTCCCTTCTAGGTACAGGTTGGAAATTTAAACCCTTTCAGCCAACTATCAAGTCTCTGTCAGTAGTTTTCTTTCTAGGAAACAGCTTTTTTCTGACAACATGACAAGAAACAATGACTCAAGATTCCTTCCACATAGAAAGGGTCTTAGAGGAACTTATAATTGCTGTGGAAATGCTGATTTAAGGTTCCAGGATAATTTTCATGGACCAGTTTCATGGAATTAATTTTCATTTTACATCTTTTCTTCCATAATTAATTGGGTTGAGGTAATGAGTGGAATTTACTGCTGGGAAGGGTCTCTACAAGGCTGTGACAGGGACCCTGCCCAGGACCCTTCCAGCTCAGGGCTGTGTGTAGCTCTCCTGGCTCTGATGCTCCAATTGCTGCCCAAAGAGAGCTGGGAGAGCAGCAAAGCCTCGCTCCACTGGACTTCTCACTTACTCTTTTCCTCCCCTTTCTGTGTGTTGTCTTCTAATAATCCCTTCTCTCTGAATTCATCGCCTGCAGCGCAGACATTAGATAAATAAAGCTGGCGTGGGCCCCGAGCCAGCCAGGATTTCATAAATACCCTGAGCTCTGCAGCACGGAGCTGTGCTTGCTGAGACAGTGGAAGGGCTGCCTGGGACTGCTGTGGGCTTTCCTCACAACTGGGGGAGACTGGGACGGGCCAGGCAAGAGGAGGGAGGGGTGGTGGACACTGTGGGGCAGTTCCTATTTGACTCCATGTCAGCCTTTCCAGCAGCTCAAATTCCCTCCTCCCCAGTTACATCTGTGCCTCTCTGAGGGGGATACAGAATGGCACCAGTTTCTAGAAAATAGAAGTGGAAGGTGTCAGGAAATAACCCACAGCCCTAAAGCTCCATCCTCTCCTACCCAGGGGTACTCAGGCCTTTCAGAGGCACATCAGCAGCTGTGGGGTTTAAACGGGACAGGGATGAAAGAGAGAGGGGAAGAATTGCACTGCCTGACACAACAGCCTGTAGCTGGCTGGGCTGAAGATGGGAAACCAGTTTGTCCAGCTCTGGCTTCACAAGAAGGTTCAGAGATGCCTTTTCTTGTAGTAAAACCCGCACACACCACAGTCCCCCAGGCACAGCCCGGGGCTGAGGGGACAGTGCTGGTGCTCCATGTGCATTCCCTCCTTTCCCTCCTGCCAAGGACTGCAGGTGAATTCTCTTTTCCAGTTTATTCCAGTCACTTCACCTGCTTGTGTGCGTTTGCTCCAGGTTCTCCTGGGCTTTCCCTGAGCTAGCACCATGAAATTTCTTCCATTTCAGAGGTCTGCCATCCTTAAAGTCCCTGTGCTCTCAGATGTCGTTACATTAATACATCATCCATGGTCCAGGGCTTTAGATTATCATGCTGGGATGGGGTTTGGTGGGATGGGGTTTGATGGGGCTGGATTTACTGGGATGGGGTTTGCTGGGCCAGGGCTGTTCTGGAGCTCACTTGTGTGTCTTGTAACTCCCAGCTAGAACAAACCTCAAGGAACTCAGGTCTGACCAGGTTCACTTGTCTCTCCTTTCCAGCCTGTTTTCTGTTTGGGCAGAAAACACAGTTATTAGAAACACTTAAATTGTGCTCTAAGTGTCCCTCCAAAAGGAGGTTGAGGACCTGGCACCTTTATAAAGAGCTTTGTGCTGTGTTATTCCTCTCTCTGCTGAGTGTGACAAGGCCCTGGTGCCAGTGGACCGTGATTCTGTAAAACATTTTGAAATGCCAATAAATCAGAGGCACGGTTTGGAAGCTGCCAGCTGGAATTTGCTACTTGAGCTTAAACAAGTTGGGCATATCTGCTTACTCCTGTTTTATTTGCCTAGGTGCAGTGAGAGCAGTGCAGCGAGCGTGACTGGGGGTTTTATTGGGAAAGTTTGGGAAAGAGGAATCTAGAAGCAGCCATGCTAAGTTTGTCTCCTCATCCTCGCTGCTAAAACACTCAGGTCATTTTACGTCGTGTTGTGGGGAGTTTGTTGGCAACCCTAATGACACTTGCATGGTGCTAGTTGGAAATCCCACCCTTCAGATTCACACAAAAGTGGCTATTTCACTCTTTTGGGTTGTTTATTGGCTTCCAGCTGAAACCTAAACCCGAGCCTGTGAGCTCTGGAGGGCATTAAGGATCTCTGACAGCTTTTTGCAAATGTAAGGGTATTAAACCCAAAGGCTTGGCTGAATTCCAAATAAGCAAATCTCATTCTGAAACCTTTAGGTTTCCCCTCTACTTAAGGGAATTTAAGATGTTTTGCACTTCTTAGATCTCACATGATTATAAGCGACTTGCCCAGGTCACACAGGAAATCTGCTGGGGAAAAGACCTATATCTCAGTTTTCCTGACTTCCCAGAGAGCTTCTGGCCAGATTAAGGGATGTGCTGTGTGAGGAAGGACTGGGGTTCATAAGTGATTCCCAGAGCACCCCTGAACTTCGGGATCCTCAGGAAAGCACCTGTGAGAATCTCCAGTGGTGGAAGAGTTGTGACCCACACTCAGCCTCCCTCTCTTCCAAGGGAGAAACAGAAATCCTCTCTTCTTTGCCTGGCACCTGTTTTCATGGAACTGGGAGAATTTAATCTCTGAGGCTGCTGAGTTTGGCCATTTCAGAGTGTGAGCCTGGGAATGCACCCAGGTTAAATAGGAAGCCCTGATGCAACGGGCATGGGGACGCTGGTGCTGCATCCAAGAGTCAGAGCATTGCCAGGGGTGATTCCCAGCAGCATTCATGGCAAGCCAGTCCCAAAGAGAAGACACAGGCTGAGAGTCTCTTCTGGGACAATGTCGCCCACTGGCAGACACTGGAACACACTGGTGGCACATTTGTCAAGTCCTGATGCTGCGTGGGAAGAGCCTCTGGTTATGGTTCTGTTCTGTGCCATGGATTTCCACACTGGCTCCTGGCTTGTAGAAAAATGCCTGCTTTGGCTAAACCCAAATCCTCAGAGGCCTAAAATGAGGCAGAGCTGCCTTTGACACATTGACCAGATCCAAGTCTTGCTGCTGCTGCTGCGTTTGCCTCTGCAGGCTTCAAGAGGCAGGTGCCAAGAGCATGAATTGGCCTTGGAGCAGGGAAGGAGAAAGGCTGCCCAGGAAGCTCCCTGGGGAGTGGGAATTTGCCTCTGGAGTCTGGGAGCATCCGTAGGCACAGTGGTGTCTGTGGGCTCTGTACCTCTTGGGCTTTGCTAGCAGTCCTGCTAATTGCTTTGATTTGTAAAGTGAGGAGCTTGGCAAAGCAGGAGGAACACAGATGAAAACCAGACCTTGATGAAGTGTCTCATTAACTAAAAAGGCAGAAATGTTGGGCATTGCCCACCCCCCAGCCGTGTAGAAGGCTGGTTATAATGTCTTGGCCAACAGGGAATAAACAGATGGTCAGAGCACACCTTGGAGCAGATGCAGGTTTGTGCTGTTGGTGCTTTTTTGGGGTGTAATTCCACTGCCACGGAGCTGCCACAGTGCAGGAGGGGATCTAGGCTCTTCTCCCTCCTCTCTCAGCCCTGTGCCTTTTCCTTCCCATGTGCTGAGCTCACAGTGAAGAAAATAGAAGGAAGATCAACCTGAACCAGTGCAAAAAATCTCTTTCCAAGGGTGGCAGAGCTCAGGGAGGCAGAATGGGTCATCCTTCAGGCAATGAGTCACATCTGTCTTTGCTTCCAGCTTCAGTCATTCCAAAGAGCAAATTCAACTGATCAAAACAGAGCTGTTGGAGTTTGGGTGGCTGGAGCTGACACCTAATGAAAGGCACTGGGATTCTCTTTGTTTTTGCTAACAGAAAGGAAAACAGACCAGCTACATATCATCCATCTGAAAAAAAAAAAAAAAAGGCTGTAATTACCACTCCCAGAAATTATTTCTTATTTAATGAAATGTCTCTTTAGGCTGAACAAAGGAATTTTCAGAGAGAGGAGAGCACTGAAGGGTGGGACAGAGAACACAGGCATGAACACAGTTCAATTACAGGGAATAAAATCCTCTCGACGTTCTGACGCACTTTGTGGGAGATCTCATTAGAACCCTTGCCAGGCCAGAGTAAAGGCTGCTTTTCCCTACAGATCTTCTGGATCTATTTATACTGACCCAGCACTGGGAACCACCATCCACGGCTGGCCCAGGGGCACGAGGGATGTGCAGCTCCCTCCAGGCATACTTTGAGAGGGCTCTGCTTGCTTTTCCACGAGCAAAATGCCAATTTTTTGATCAATTTTTGCCAATTTTGATCAATTCTCAAAGCAGGGATGCTGCCAAGTCTAGGAACACCCTCTCCCCCTTTGGAAGGGAAACTGGCTGTGGATGAGTAGTTCTGACAGTGGGAAGGAGGGTGAAGTAAAATAGAGTTAAGGCTGGAAAAGACTTCGAAGGTGAGGGATGGGATCATCAGGTCAGGGAGCACTTTGGAGGTGTCTCTCACCTCCTGGCACACTGGGAGCACAGGGCTGGGGTGGTGTTACCTGGGAGGAGACACCCCAAGGCTCAGCTGGAGGGAGAGAAGATTTGCAAAAAGGGAGCAGGAACCACAGGGTGCTGCAGGAGGTGAATCCATGGTGGGAACCACCAGCCTTGGTGTGAGACAGAGATTTATTGATCCCTTCCTGATGGAGGAGAAGATTTCCCCAACTTCAAGTGAAGCTCATCATCTCTCTGTTTCTTTCTTTACTTTTTTAAAATTTAATTTATTTTTTTTTTTACTTAAGGTCCTCTTTTGGAAAACTGTGCTGGTCTCTCTTTTATTGCTTGGATTAATTGATTACTGTGCACTGTAACTTACAGTAAAGTCAGGTTGGGTAGGAAATAACAGAGGATTTAACCTGTAGCACTGCTATAAAAGCAGCCTTAGTCAAGTCTGAGGTAAATTATGCAGTGGAAATCACCTTTCTCCAGTTTATGCTGGGTGGGGGAAAAAAAATCTCCTGTAATTAAGACCTAAACCTTTGGTGTTAAGTGTCACAGGCAGGTTCAGGGATGGGAGATGGGAGCATTCTAAATGCCTAAAAAAGGGAGTTATGATCCAAAACCAAGGAGATACCATTCCTGAGTCAGTGGGTCAAGTCATAACCAGCCGAGTGAGGAAAGGGACAAATCTGGAGCCCAGTTCCAACCCAGAGTGAGGCAGCAGAGTCCAGGTCCTGGTAAGCTGGGGCCTGGCAGAGCTGCAGGAGGTGGCTGCTGTAGGAATGTGCTGTTTGGTGGGATGGGAGAGCTCCTGGTGTTCCCAAAGGACCAGGTCTCCTCTGGCCCTCCCTTTCCAGTTGGCTCACTCCTCACAGAGCCTTGCCTTTGGTTTGGGCTCCACATTTCCTTGAAATAGGACAATTTGGTGGCCCTAGGGCTTGGAGCTGTGTTCTGGGGCACTTTGGGGTTTGCTCTAATATCAAAAGGCAGCTTGTGACCAAAGAGAGACACTGGGATAAGCTCTGGCAGCCCCTCAGAGCTGTCACAGCTCTGGGACTGTGTCATCCACACCCATCAGTGTCAGCAGGAAAACAAGCAGGAACCCATGGACTGAATGAGGCTCAGGAAACTTCTGAAATCTATTGTTAAACAGCAGATTCTAAACTACCACTGCCCTGGGGCTGGTTTGAGACGCTCTTTGCTCTGAGGATTGTTGTGTGCTGGCAATCACCCCAATATAATTAAGTAGTTTATTCTGTCATGTTTTGATAAATTCCAACCTTCACCCGCTGGCTTACCTTGGGAAGGCTTGTGCTGCCTAATGTTTGTGGTACACAGGGATTTGTTATGCTGTTCATTAATTCTTTCACATTAAATGGATTTGGGGAGGGAAAATATTGATGGAGAAATAAAGAGCAACTTTCTCACTGAGGGCTGCAGCGCGTTCTGCCTGGAATCCTGATTCACACGAAGCCAAGTTTTTCCAGGCTCATGAAACTATAGGTTTTCCTGCTACAAATTGATAAAACATACCTGTTTGCATTTAAAAACTGATATCCAGGTGCAGCACATCGCTGTGAAAAAAGCATAACATGACCTCAGCAGGATTCAGCTTTGGTTTTGCTAATTCCTCTTTGGCATTTGTTAGCCAAGGCAAATGCAAATCACATGCTGGAATGATTAAAGGATTCAGCCCTCGCCTTAGCTCATGTTTTGACTCTGCAAAGTAGGTATAACTTGCACTTGATCCTCAGTCAAAAACAGTTCCTAGCAGCAATTCTGCCTAGAAGGATGCCAAAAATGAGTGGGAACTGAATATCCCGTTGCTTACAGGCTGCTGGTTGGAGCCAACCTTGGGGTGCCATGCTGGGGGTGACCATGGGGGATATTTACTCAACTGTAATTAACTTAATCAGCCACTGGGTATCAGTATTGTCTCACATCCATATATAAAAAAAGGGGATTTTTATGGAGTTGAACATCTCTGTTTGGAGGCATTGCTGAGGGCTGGCCCTGCCTCACAGGGGTGTGAGGGGGTGGTCACAGGGAGAATCCCCAGCTTTGAGACACCTGACCCCAGAGCAGCACTCCACAGGGCCATGGAGCTGAAGGAGAGGTGAGCAGCACCACAGGAACGGGGTGCAGGCTGTTCCCAGTCACTCCATCCCCAGGGAATTGCTCTGCTCCTGCTCCTGTTGTTCCCACAGGCTCTGGGAAGATGAGCACGCTGCAGGTTGAGATGGGCTGCTCCTCTCAGGAGAGGAGCTGTGCAGTGTTTGTGTGTATGACCTCTGGTGTGGGTGTCAGGTGGGATTTGGGGATGTTAATCCCAGGCACGGGCTGTGCTGGGAATGAGCAGCGTGTCTGTGACAATGTGGAGGTGCTGAGTGACCCCAGTGCTGCCTCCTGGCACGAGCACACAGAGAAAGGAATGGCAGGAGAGGAGATTTAAGGTCCCTTCCAACCCAAACCATCCTGGGATTCTCTGATTCCATGTGACCATTTTCCAGCTGCATTCCTTGTGTGTGGTGCCACTGTCCCTTCCCCCTGAAGCAGGCAGTCATGTTGGTGTTTCATGGGGTGCTCCAACCAGGATGCACAAAGGCAAAGGTGGTGCCCAGATGCTCCATGGACATACCTGGGACCACCCAGTTTGCAGGTTTGGCCCTCAGCCCAGTGTGGGGTGAGTTTGGAGGCCTCCAGCTCGCTGGATGATGGACCCAGGGGGGAAGAGCTGCAGGGAAAAACCCACCTGAGTGAGGTGTGTCCCACTGCCAGGGATTCACCAACAGGGAATGCTGCAAAGGCTTGGGCAGGCTTTTCTCTTGGGCTCCTCACCTTCTTCACTAGGGATGGGACTGCAGCACTGGTGGGATTTCTGCCTGAGTTTCCATTCACTTTTGGCTCCAGGTAATAGTTGCTTCTCTCACTGCTGCCTTCCAGGCTCGCTTCCCTTGCCAAAATGCTAATTTAGCCCTTCAGCTATGTTTAAAAATAAAAGATCCTCCACTTCTCAGGGTATTAAAAGGCCAAAAGGAATATAAAAAGTTCACCAGACTGGTCAGTTCACTCCCTGCTGTGTCTTCCTGGGGCGTTGCAGCAAAAACACAGGCACAAAATCCAAAGCAAACAGCTCCCTCCTCCCTCCTCAGCCTCCCCTGCAGCCTCTGGCTCCCAGCTCTGTGCCCATCTTCCTCCAGCCCTGCCTCTCCCCTATGCCCTGGCATCTCCCCAGCCTCTGGTGGCATCTTCTGTACCACTTCAGCCACACTTAGAGGCTGCTTTTCCAACACCTGAGTCATTCCTATTCTTGCATTCTCCTGGACTAAAAATTTCCCACCAACCTCTGGGCTGTTCAGGCACAAACCCAGCAACAAGGATTTTTTCCCCCCTGGTCCCTTCTGGAGTAAGATAATTTATCCACATCCTCCCTGCTCTTCCTGCCATTCCCAGGCATCCCACAAAGAGACCCCACTGAAGTTGTCTGCTTGACTTTATTTCTTGGAAGCTGCAGAGGGATCTATTTAAAAATCCAAACAGGATTGTGGCTGTGCATTGGGTTTCATAGAAACTCTGCAAGGTTGATAAAACCTGGAGGGTGACAAGATTCATATTTATTCCTGCTTGGTTAAAGCCTCATGTTATAGTACAGGGAACTTGGATAACTAGGGCAGAAAAAAGGTCATTTAATGGTTGGAAGTTTTAGTGTTTCCTGACTTTAATGCTGGTTGTGCTTTAAATACAGGGATGTTCTGCTTTAAAAAGTGCTGTGGGTTGGGATTGGACTCCCTGAATGAGATCCTTTTGTTCCTCAGACTTTTCATTTCTCACCAATTGAGAAGTGCAGCTCTCTCCCTCCTACAAAGGTAAAGAGGTGACACTTTGAAGCAGCCATGGAGAAGGAGAGGTCTTGTTTGGATTATTTCAGTTTGGGGCAGTGCCCGTTTCAGCTTAGAGCTGCTCAATGTATGAAGAGAGAGCTCATTCGTGTTCTCCCAAATGAGCTGTCACTTCCCAGAGCTGATTAATCACCCCGAGGCACAGCCCTGCTATCAGTGCACGGCTTCAAAAGGCTGAGTCAGCCAAACATGGCACGCCATCCCATCCCCAGGTTAACCACACACTGCTGCTCCTTGCTGCCAGCCTGCAGGGATTTAACAAAAGCCATTTTATTGGCTGGGACCAGAAAGGATCAAACACTGCCCAGCTGGTGCCCAACAATGTGATGGGAAGGAAAAGTGGGATGGAATAAAGTGCAGGGGGGACAAAGAAATAAGAAAGGGGAAACATGGTTCCAACTCTTAAGCAGCTAAATAAAATCCCAACACAACAAGTCCAGTGACCGTCATTCTACAAAGGTATTTTTTTAATGTAACTCATGTTGAGTATTTGAGTTCAACCAGTTTGCACTCCAACACATGGCTTTTCTCCATTAATGCTTATCCTGTTCTCATCAGTTCTGCTTTTTTTTTTTCCATCAAATATCTTTTTTTTTCCTCAACAAGAAAGACCCTAATCATTTCAGGGTGCTTGCCACCTACTATCAGTGGTTATTTTAGGGGATAGCTCAGCAAAGCTTTAAAATGTCTGAACTGCATTAAAATAAATTGTTGGCATTCCAGCCCAAACCTCAGGAGGCAGGAATCTGCCATGAGAGCATGGAGGGAAGCACTGTTATAATAAAGGATACATGTAATGAGGTTTGAAGTGCTTGAAATTCAAAGTCTGGTCCATATTACGGAACATTCACTGGTTTAACGAAATCAGTTTCAAATTGATCTAATTAAACTCCTAGACAGCTTTAGTGTAGACGTCTTCATATTGGTTTTATCCATCCTTAAATCAGTTTAGTTGGGATGTGTTAGGGACAAAATGCCCAGGAACTCCTCAGATGGGAGTTGGTTGTCGTTTACACATCTGAGCTGAGTTCACTTTTCAGGTTTGTTCTCCATATTTTGCTTCTTTAGCTTCTTGTAAATCTCATGTTTGTGCTTCTTTAACTCTGGACTCTTGGTGACTTTGGGCACCATTACCTGGCCTTGGATTGGAGCACATGGCTCCAGGAAAGAGGAAGAGGAGGAGGAGGAAGAGGAGGATGGCCATCTCAATCATGCAATGTCCAGTCAGGAGCAAACCAGGAATGCAAGAGGCTGCTGTGAAACCCGTGTAGATTCTGATCTCTTTTTATAAACTGGGTCTTGAAATGGCTCAAGGCTGAACATTCAGTGTCCTGAGTTCAGGCTCGTGGTTCTGGTGGAGTTTCCAGGCTGGAATCCACAGCAGAGTTGGATCCATGGCAGATTCACAGCACGTGAGGAGCTGCAGATCCACCAGCAGCATAGGGCTGGTAAAACCTTCCCTCAGAACTTCAGTGCTGCCCTGAACAGAACATCAGGGTCTGATTGGCCCGCCTAGAAAGACTTTGTGCTCCCAAGTGGGAATTCCCAGTCCCAGGAGCTGCTGCTGGCCTTTGGACAGGCAGCATTCCCACTTGGCAGGACTCAGCAGCCTCCAACTGCCACGGAGCTGCAGGGTGGGACCGAGGGATGCGACTGAAAGAATCCCTTCTAGTGGCAAAGAGGAGCTCAGTGATTCCCTTCTGGTGGGACAGAGAGGCTCAGTGTTGAGCTTGCTTGGTTTTCTTTGCAGGAGCAGGAGGGATGATGCCAATTCTGAACTCACCCATGGATTTTGCAGAGGTTAATGCACCCCCCGAGAGTGTGGAACAAAACTGTCTGTCAAACAAAACTGCCTTTTGGGGCAGGGAGGTGGAGTGCATAAAAGTACATTTTATTCTGTTGACCATTAATTGTATAAATAAAGCAGCACTAAGAATGTTTTTATATGCCACTCTGTTTTCTTATAAAATAGAGGGGTTCCTGAAGCTGTGTAGAAATTCCATAGTAAACAGAAAATCTGGCAAGTTACACCCATCTCACAGAATATTGACAGAGATTTGCAGCTCTGCTCATCACAGGAGCAGGAGAGGCTGCAGGTTTTCCACAAAAGGCAGGGACAGAGCAGCAGAACAGAAACATCCTGCAACTCTGACCCTACATGCCCTTTGTGGGGAAAGGAGCTGTCATTCCCAGGGGCAAAGGGAATCCCTCTTCCCTCAGAGAGCACAGGTGATGCTTTATGAGGATTAGCGATTTGAACACCATGTTCTGGTGTTGAAACCCTTCCAGAGGGCAGGAGAGGTTGTTCCTGTGGGGAGAAATCAGTGCTTTGCTCACTTCCTTGGTCTCCAGTGGTGCCCAGCAGCTCAGAGATGTGGATTTGTTTTTTGGAAAACTTTTAGGGCATTTCTGAGTGATTCTGACAGCGGCCGCCTGCCTGTGGCTAATGAAAGGTTTTCACATTCCTTTCCATATGCTTTGAAATGCCAGAGGAAATGTCCCAGTGACTCAAATTATAGGTGTTACATGGGAGTAACTGCTGCATTATTGTTGAACACCTGGAATTGGCAGCAGGCAGGCTGAGTGCTGAGAAAAAAAAGGAATTGGATACTCAGCCAGCCCTCCCTACCTCCAACATCCCTGGCTTTGTTCATCTGCAACAGGAACAGAGGGGTGCAAGTGGTCATTCAGATCAACCTTGACCCCTTGCCACCCTCTGCTCTGACTCTTCCCCTCAAATATTTATGTTCTCTGCTGAAAGACCAGAGAATTTACTTCAGTGTCAAAGCATTCATTCCACAAAGTTAAGCCATGGCTGGATTTGGATGGGAATCTGCAGATATTAGGGATGTTCCCAGAGGATAAAGTGCATCTTCCTTCCACAGAGAAAGGCAGCTGCAGTCACCTGTTATTTATTTCATTTATTCAACATCTTGACAGTAAAACCCTTGGAACTGGGTTTGCCAAAGATACTTCTTTTTCTTCCAATTTATCCTGTCCTCTTAACCTGTCTAAGTAAATGGCAGGGGCAGCTCTGCCACTGCTCTGCCTGGGAAGCCCCAACACATCTGGTAATGGAGATTTAACTGGTTTGACTGGTGTTCTGCTGCACTGTGGGTGCTTGGAGGGAGAGAGATTGAGGAATTTTTACCCCATTGAGTGGTGCAGAAAAGGTCATTTCTGTCTAAGGGCCTTACAATGTGGAAGGTCACATCTTCTGCTTGGAAACTCTTCTACCACAGATCTGGTTAGGCTGGTTCAAATCTGTTTTCTAGATCAGGCTGGAAATTCCCAATATTCAGTTACTACAAGCACTCCCTGTGTCTGGTCTAAGGCACATTTTAGTGAGGTTTTTTTCGGGCCCGGGCCTCAAATGCTAACAAGATCAAATGGCAGCTTTTTTCTTAGTTCCTTCTCCTGATTTGTGACAAGGATTTCCATGGGCTTCCATGGTTTAATCCAGAAAAGTGGGAATTAGTATGTAAATGATGTGTAGCTAAGCTTTGCTCAGTTCATGACTGGAATTGTCAGAGTTTTACCTAAGCTTTGTTTTGTAAATGTTGCCTTTACTACCCACTGAAACAATGCAATATTGACAGGCTGTGAATCCTTGGTGACTTACAGCTACCGCTGAAAATTTATCTTTGTGGTAAAGTCTCTGGAGGTTTCTGGGATTTTTTTTTTGGTCTTAATGCCTTTTATTGTTTCTTTCCAGCTTGAGTAGGAGCTTCCCAAAACTAACCTTGTAGTAACTTCATTAAGGTGCATCTGCCATGTGAGATATAACTTTATTTTGTGCAAAGACGCTTCGTGAGTCAGCTGAAATATTCTATCTAAAACCAGACCTTGTCCTGGTTTTTAGGGGGCACTTGGTGCAAGTGATGAGTGGAATATGGTTCAGATGGAGGACAAGCACACAGGACTGTGCCACGCACACTGAGCTTGCAGTTTATACAAGTTTACTCAAAAAATAGGGAAAACCTTGTCAGAAGTAACTACTTGGGTTTGCCAGCTGTGAAAATCTGGAGCAGAGATGGGCTCCAGCCCAGCAGATCCAGGGGTCTGAAGGGTGGGATGTGTGGGTGCTCAGTGTCAGCCGTGGCCCTGAGCCTGGCTGCTGAGCTCCTTCCAGGCAGGGTTTGTCAGCCCTTCTGGGAGCAAGAACCCAAACATCACTGAGCTCAGACATTCTGCAGCCTCCTCCTTGTCCATGTCCCAGCCCATCCTCTGGGGGCTGATAACCCCTCTGCCTGCTGGGCTGCTCCCTTCTCCTCACACAGGGCTGTGTTCCTGGGCTGCTGAAGCATCTGCCCCTCTCCCAGGGGGAGGGGATGGCTCTGTACAAGCAGCAGCACTTTCAGCTCCAAGTTTTTTCATGCCTTGTTGCCCCCTTTGGAGCTGTGCTCCGAGGAAATCAGAGATCCAAGCTGCAGAGAAATGGGGCTGCCTGTGTGGGGTGGTGTGAGGGAGCTGAAGGGAGGGCACAGACACAGCAGTGAGATAAGGAACACTCATCTGGGATAAATGCTGCCTCGGGTCTGTTGTGAATTCAAACTCCCAACTCAAAATAAAAAAATGGGGCCTCGGGAAGAAGTGTCTGGGTGACATTTTGGATTGTGTTTATGAACTAGTGGGGGTAGAAAATCTGTTAAAGACCCCAGAGGCTTTAATAGCTTGGATGATGATTTACAGCTGTTTTATTCCATGCTTTATAGACTGCTCCTTATCACAGAGGCAGGATACAAATACTGAATTTAATAAAGAAACACAGTTCTCATTTCTTTCTCAGAAGCATATAGACAGAAAGGCCATTCCACAGCAAACAGCAGCCTCTTCCCCTCATCTGACACAGGGATTTGAGACTGCAGAGCACAGCCAGCACTGCCTGGGCACATCTCTTCCCATATAATTTCCATAACTCAGCTCTTTCCTCTGGCTCTAATGTAGCCTCCCTAAATGCACAGCCTGGTACCAGAATGTTACCTTCCCTCTCCCCCTGTCTGCAACAGGCACCTCAAAACACCACACAAAACTTGGCTCTCCAGAGCCCCAAAGAAAAGGATCAGGGGTTCTGGCAGGGGCACACCAGACCCTCACACGTTCCAGCTGGAGCAGACCCCAGTGGGCTCCTCATCCTCATGTGGGCTCCATGAACTGATCTCTGTGAGGGTGTTTCACTGATCCCAGTTCTCTGTCACATCAACAAACTCATAAATGAGGGAGGAGAGGGAGCTCTGAGTCACAGCTGGGGCTGCCCCTGGATCCCTGGAAGTGTCCAAAGTGGAGCTGGACAGGGCTTGGAGCAGCCTGGGATAGTGGAAAGTGTCCCTGCCCAAGGCAGGGGTGGGATGATCTGAGCTTTAAGCTCCCTCCTAACCCAAACCAGTCTGGGGTTCTGTGATCAGAGGAAGGACATGGCCAAGGTCACCCTGACCTCACACTCTGCCTGCTGGGCTTTGCTGCTTCCTCACAGCTGAACAAAACCCCCCTTAGAACCCTCCCTCCCAGTGCTGAGGACTGTAAGAGAAAGTCTGGAATCTCCCAGTGGTGGTTGATGCTCACGGGATGGTGAGGGCTGGAAGGGACACTGCTGCCTCCAGCACAAGCTTGATCTGTGTGTGCAGGTCCCTCAGCCCAGTCTGCACTCACTGGTTTGGATGTTTAACTGGAGCAGCATCAGCACCATCTGCTCACAGCAAAAAAAAAAATTGCATTTCCACGTGGTACCTCTGTGCTGGGAAGCACAAACCAGCATGTAAACAGGAATTAACTGGATCACCCCAGTGTAATGAGTCATTTTCATTAACCCTGCTTTCAGACTAATACATTTTGCTTCAGAGGTCTTCAATGACTTCTCCAAACAAAAGCAGGAGAGGGCCAGGAGGAGTCCCTCAGGATCCTGGTGCTCCCATCCCTGCTGGAAGGTGTCACTGCCCCTGCTCCAACAGCCTGTCCTAAATATCATTGTTAATTATCTCTCAAGTGCTCTAATCTCTGCAGCTATATTGTGATTCTCTGATTTCTCCTCCTGTCTCAGTAACTGGGGTTTTTTTGCAAATAGAAATAGGCTGAGGCAGAATTGGAAAGCAAAGAGGATCACAGTGAATAAATCCATCTTCACAGGTCTTTTCTTTGTGTACACCTTTCTATCAATTAGGTTCAAAGAAAGTATCTCCTTACTCTGCACTGTTTAGCATTTTTTATTAACAAAGTCCTCTTTTAGGCTGCAGTCCATTGAGGTTCATTAATCAACAATTGCTATGAAGTGAAAAATTCTCAAACTTCCAAAAATCTTTTTCTTGGAGTGAGTTAATACTAACAATGAAGTTTTCCTTGGCTAAGTGTCCCCTGCTTTGATGTGTCTGGGTGAGAAACTAAAAGCCACAAAGGTGTTATAAACTAGGCACCAATCACAGATTTAGACAGGCTGGTATGTGCTTTTAACCAATAAATATATATAGTATCACAAGAATTAGTGTTTGGTTTGTGTGAGAGAGAATTTTTGGCATTTGAATGATTTTCTTATCGGTTTTTCATTAGTTGAGCTATTTTTTAATTTTTTTTTTTTCTTAAAAACAGCAAATTCCCCTCAGTGTCCTGCAAATGGCACTGAAAGTGGTCACCCAGGCCCATTCCTGGAGTGACATTGGTTTACGTTATTTCTGGCAGGAGCCATAATACAGCTCTTCTTAATTTTGGGAGCAGGCTGTTATTCAAACCGATGCCTGTGCAGCTTGGAAAGGCTCTGCAGTGCCTCTTGAAGCCCTGGCATGGGGAGCTGTGCTGGCAGGAGCCCTGACCCTGCTCAAAGGTCCATTCCTGGGGCCACACCTGGCAGGAGCAGCAGCCACAGCCCTTCAGGTGGGACAGGAGGTGATGTGAGGGGTTTGGCCACTGGTGCTGCTCAGAAAAAAAAGCCTTTTTATAAAGAATTTTTTAAAACACAGCCTGGGGAATTGCTCTTGAGAGTGTAAAGTCCCTAAACCTGCTCCAGGCTGCCTTCCCAAACAAAGCCTTGCTCCTGAGGGCAGTAAAATAAATAGGAAGACTCCCACGGCTTTCCAAGGGCCAGTGGAGGGGGTCGAAGGACCAAAGAGCTCCTGGGAGCAGCCAGGGCTGCTCAAGTGCTGCCTCAGCCCGGCCAGATCCGTGCTTCGAAGGTCAGGGGGAGGCAGAGCATTCCACAATCCCAAGATTGCAGAAGAATGAGCTCTGGACAAACCACAGACTCCAGCAGTCCCTCAGCCCAAGGGAGGGAGAGCTTTTTGTCCCTCACTTTGTTCCTTGGGTTTGCCTTGACTGCTCCAATTGTTCAGACAGCGGGAAGTTATTGCTGGCGTCATCTTTCCACGGCAATATTGTTATTTTTTAACCTGCTATAAAAAGCCAGCAGAAACAAGAGGAGCTGCTCTGGCCTCCCTAAATAAGAACCCGTGTTTACCATTGATCACAGTTACCAGGGTGCTTCTTCCTCCAGTGGCTGTGAAGTGGATCAAATCAGGCCTCTTTGTTTCTGTTTTTTGTGCCTCTATTTCTGTTGCTCGCATTTCAAATGCCTGTATTTTTCTAGCAGTTAAAGGCTGCGTTTTGCACGCATAGCACATTCTATAAAACCTTTGGAAAAAAAAAAAAAGAGAAAAAAAAGAAAAATTGGCAGTGTGAATTCTCTCTCCAGTGGGGCTGGACGGATTTTAAAGTCTCCTGGAGGAAAGAAAGGCCATGCCAGCTTTCTGCAAAGAAATTCTGCACTGAGCAGCAGTGATCAAATAGCTGATGTGCACGTTTGATACGCACACACACACCCAGGGAGCACCAACCCTCGGAGAAACGACAGGTTTATGAACCAGAGCTTGCTCCTTATCTCACATCAGCTCATATTCCAGCAGAGTAAATATTTCACTGCAGCAGCAGAGCTCTAAAACCTGCAGGGTGACGTGGGTGAGGTCCCCACGTCCTGAGTGCAGGATGGGGGACTGGGAGGGATGTCAGTTTTCCTGCAGCTCTGCTGGTTCCTCATTGCTTTGAGGGGTGAGGATCTCCATGGACATGGGGCTGTCCCCTTGGAGAGCCACAGGATCCTGCTAGGAAACACAGGATGCTTGTTCCTTTGCTGGGAAGGGCCAGTTTGGGGAAAAATAAGTGAAAATGAATGGGAGTGTCAGCGAGTAGTGTCCTGTCACTTGGAAACTTCCCAGAGACACAGAATCATGGAATGCTTTGGGTTGGAAGGGACGTCAAAGCTCACCTAGCTCCAAGCAGGGCTCTGGGCAGGGATGCCTTTCACTGGCTCAGGCTGCTCACCCAGCCTGGCCTGAGATACAGGTAACAGACATTTGGAGATTTGTACCAATTTCAATTTAGTAATATTTAAAATAAACCTAATAACCAATTCTTCCATAGTTGGCAGGGTAGTTCCAGCATTGTCCTTATTTTTATATCATTTTAACAAAGATGGTTTTCCATCCTGTTGCCACTCTGTGGCTTTGCTTTCCCTGAAGAGAGTAAACAACTCTGTGCAGGAAGGTGCCCCAATTTCCACTGTTAATAATCTGGGGCTTGAATAAGTGAGAAATGCTGTTTACAAATAAAAAAATGATAGATAAATACAAAAAAAATCAGAAGCTCTGCTTGGCTTTGCAAACAAAAGTAGCCCAAAAATAAACAGGCCTACCCAGCAGAAAGGAGACTGGGAGGGGAAGTGGATGCCAACTGAAGAGGCAGATGTAAAGAGCATTTCCTATTTGGTTTAGCAACTGCAGACTTTTGTCTCCAGTCTGCCTGCATTTCCTCCAATGATTCATCATAAATGTGCATTTATAAATAAACTCCACCTTGGCCTGGTGCATTGATTGCAGGCTGGTTACTTAGGGAAATTAAAAAAAAAAAAAAAAAGGAACCATACTCCCCAATTTTGAATGATACCTGTGTGGTGATATAATTTTAAAGAACTGTTTCCAGGCTGTTTCTTTTATTTATGTTGAGGGATTCTGACTGTGAGAGATGGGACCTGTGGTTTCCTCATTTCATGAGAGTAACAATTCATTAAGGAGTTTATTTAAGCCAGACCCATGGAATGATGTCTCTGTGCATGTCTAGGGATGGATTTGGGAGCTGCTCCCAAGCCTTGGGCTGGGATGGTGGAGCTGAGGAAAGTAGGGTGTCTTTGGGGTGGAGAAAGGGGTCATTCACCAGAGCAGTGGCTCCCCCAGGGCCATGGGGACCTACAGTGCTGCAAGAGGCTTCCCAACCCCACAGTATTTATCCCTTTTTTTCAGAATTTATCCTTGTTTGTTCAAAACACCCAGAACAGCATCCAAGGCAGACCCTGGTGTGAGACAGCTTTTAATTAAGCCAAGTTTGGGGTTATTTCTCCCCTCTTTGAGCTCTGGCTTTGAGCCTGGTCCTGCAGCCTGACCTGCACAGAATCACCTGGAAAATTCCTTTTTGTGTGGTTCAGCAGCACCTGGGCTGTGCCCTGCTGGGGGACAGGTCCCTGCCAGCCCAGCCCAGCTGTCCACACCATGGACCCCTCACACCCTTCCTTCCCATCCTCTCCCCTTGGAGCTCTGACAGCTCCTGCCCTGGAGACTTTCCCCTCTTTGCTGCCTCCCAGCCCCACACCAGAGAGTCCCAGGGTCCCTGAGGCTGGAAAAGCCCTCTGAGGTCATCCTGCCCCCAGCACTGCCAAGTGTCCCTGTGTCCCCAGAGGTCACATCCACACATCTCCTCAATCCCTCCAGGAATGGTGACTCCACCACTGCCCTGGGCAGCTGTGCCAGTGCCTCAGCGCCTGTTCAGTGAAGAAATTTTTCCTGATAGCCAACCTGAAGCTCTTCTAGTGCAACTTGAGGCCATTTCCCATTTCTTCCTGTTCTATTGATGCCTTAGGATTTTAGCTTTTGTATTTTTCATATATTTGTAATCCTGCAATTCTTTAGTGTATAACTCTAAACTCCACACACAGTGTGAGCTGCTGCTTCCCCATTTTGGTCAGACACAACAATTCCTCTCCAGGCCTGGGAATCAAGGACACCCTAGGCATCACTATCACTTGTTACCTGGGGAAAAGATTCTGCTGGGTGGAATGAGATGAGCTTTAAGGTCCCTTCCCACCCAAATGATTCTGTACTTGAATCTCTCTGTTGAAATAGAGGTGGAGGAGTAGTTAAATAAATCTTGTTTAATTTGTTTTTTAAGAGCAAGAGCTAGTTGATTGTAAGTTTTCCTAGGTTTTTTTTTACCAGACCCTGAGCATGTGCAGAGCACTCTTGAACTTTTCCTGACTTGTGGAGCCACAGCAAAATCTGCAAAGCAAAGAGCTGCTCTCTCTGCAGCCACTGCAAAGGTGCAGCACAGAGAAAACAAAGGCAAGGCAGTCCCAGACTCTGCACAGCACATGATTCCCTAATAAAAAATGTTTGGCCTCTTCTCAGGAATAACATGGCCATTCTTGTAGCTCCAAAAGAAGCCCTGAATGATATTAATACATTCATTAGAACAAGTTCAAAGAAAATCATCTTAATTAGCTTGCCTGGCTGAAACTGAAGTTCATTAATCTAAAGTAGATTAACCTGATGGTAATGCCATGAAAGCTGGCTGGGATATTAATGAAATATATGCAGTTCCAGAGAGCCCAAATGTCCTGCCAGTCGTGGGCTGATAAAACCGCCTGGGTTTCCTGCACTTGGGGCTGTTTTTAGGAATTTCTGTCCCTTTTCCAGCCACCAGCCTGGCCCTGCGGCTCAGCCATGGCATTGCTTTAGGGACAGGCCGTGAAGGGGAGACAGCATTCCGTGGGGAAACTCGGCAAAACAATTCACTGGAGCCTTTTGTGCAGGGAACTTGCTGGAGCAGAGCGTGCACGTGCACGTCTGGAGCAGGCAGGGATTTGCCCATGCAGGGAGCACGCAGGCTTTTTATAAGGCAAACCTTATAAAATATCCTTATGGTGCAGGACTTCCAAAATCTGACCTGTTTTTCAGCTCTGTGCTAGTGCACAGTGTGCAGCAAGGGTCTAAAAGCTTCCAGAAACCCAGCTTAGACCCAGCGGGCTTAAAATGGCCTTCTCCTCTCCCCAGGCTCCAGTATTCTTAATCTCAACTCTTTTTAGTCTTTGACACATCATTAAAGTGACAGTTCAAGAACAGCTCCGAGATCAAAGGCCTGCAGAGCTTCTCTCGTGTTGCAATGCTTTGGGCAGCTCTTTCTGCAGGCCTGTGCCTTAACTCCCTCCCTGCAGCCAGCAGGAATCTCTCCCACTCCCTGCCCTGCCCCTCCAGCTCTGGGGAGAGCTCTGCCCCTTCTGGGTCACCCCAAAGGTCACTGGTCCAGGGCTCAGCCCAGCTGAACATGGAGAATTCACAGATTTAGATATATTCACAAATTTATGTGTATGCCAAATTTATGTGTATCCCAAATTTAGGTGTATTCACAGATTTAGGTGTATCACAGATTTAGATGTATCACAGATTTAGGTATATCACAGATTTATGTGTATTCACAAATTTAGCTGTATGACAAATGTAGGTATATTCAGGGATTTAGGTGTATCACAGATTTAGGTGTATCCCAAATTTAGATGTATCACACATTTAGGTGTATCACAAATGTAGGTGTATCACAGATTTAGGTGTATTCACAGATTTAGGTGCATTTGCGCTGCCAAAACAACTTCAGGTTTGGGCACGGCCATATACAAATATATACAAATCCAAAATGCAAATAGGGAGGATTTGCAAAATCAGCTCTGCTCCAGAGTGCCAGGAGAAGGCACAGGATGGAGGATGAGGTGGGGAACTTGGGAGATCAGGGCTCCTCTCCCGGCTTTTCCCCTGGCATGTGGTGCTGCTCCAGGGGAACCTGCTGATCCCCTGGAGAGGCTCCCAGGTTTTCCCATGTGGAATAGGAATCAGGAATTAGGGACAGCTGATTCTGTGCTGTGATGTGCCCAGCACAGGGTACTGGTGGTGCTGAGAGAAGGAAGCTCAGGGAAGTGCTGATTTTCTCTTTACAAACCCCCACCTCTACCTAAGTGTTGAGTAAATTCTGCAGCTTGGTCGATCCGTATTTATAGACAGCTCTGTGATCCAAAAGTGAAAGGAAATCCATATGGACACGCTGTTGTTCTTAGGACAAGATCTAAGGACCTTCCTTCCTCTGCAGAGCTCAGATGTGGAATTTCAGATCACAGAATCACATAACCCCTTGAGCTGGAAGGGACCCACAGGATCATCCAGCTCCAGTGCTGAGGACTGAGCTGGGCTGACCTCACTGTGGTGCCTCTCCCTAAAGCTGAATATTCAGTGACTAAGTGTCTTTGCCTTGTTTCCCCGTGAAAGGCTCGGCTGGCCCACAGCTTATTTACAAGGTACCATGGTGTGATGCATCATAAAGACACTTTTGAAGAATTTCTGTTATTAAAAACTGCCCGTGGAAAGAATTAGGTCAGGTGTTTACAAGTCAAAGCTTTGAGGATAATTAGGTGGAAGGCAGCAACCGTAGAAAAGAAGGTTATTTTCCAGCCCTCCAAGAAGTGTGGAGTAATGCCTGTGTTACAGGAACCTCTCAGCAGCCAGGTTCCCACCTCCTTAGTGCAGGATCTGTTACAGCCACTGCTTTGGGCATGGGGAAGAAAGCAGGGCTTAGAAAAGCCTCCAAAAATACAGAACCCCCTGAGCAAACCTGTTGGTGTCGGGGTGTTCTATAAACAGCCATCCAAGCCCTCTTAAGGGGGCTGCTTGTAAATACAAGCTGTAGCTGCTACTGCTGCCCAGCCAGGGTGAATTCTATACCACCTTTGAGGGAAGAAAGTTGTTTTCTTTCCTTTTTTTTTTAGGAAAAAAAAAAGAGCACTTGTTCCTGGTGGCAGAGTGTGTGTGTGGAGAGGAGGGACGGGACAGGGCGCTGGCTGTTTGTGCACTTCAAGCAGAGCGACCTCCTTGAACCTCACCGTGCACAATGATGCTTTCCATGGAAAGTCTGGCTGTATTACCTTTGGCAAGGGCTGAGGGAATATTTTTGGAAGCTTTAAAATCCTCTGTGGAACACGCTTCATTTTTTGTTCATATACAGTATCTTTATATTTATTCAGTGAAAAAAAAAAAGTTTCTGTTTCCCTGCCTGACCCTTCAGCTCTTCTCCAGCAGTGCCCAGGGTGTTGGGAAGGCTGGGACAAGGAAAAGATCAGGCCTAAACCATCAGCCCCGGCCATATTGTACTGGTTAAAGCTCAGTTGCTCCCCTCTCCTAAAAGTTTGTTTAAAGTGGTAAGAATAGAACCTGTTCAAAGTGAGCCCTCCAAGGGCCTGGTTCCCATTTGCATTTAAGCCTTTCTGTGGAGCTGGAGCTGGGTAAAGGGGCCCTCGGTCCTAAATGGGAATCAGACTCCACAGCTGTACTTTCCAGTGTCCTTCCTTTCTGCCAGCAAAGCCAGGAAACGGCTCTTGAATGGGAAAGGGACAATTAAATACAAAAAATTTGCAAATCAAGGTTGGCAGAGTGTGTGTGGTGTTACCTGGTGTTACCTGATACTGTCCTGGATGGATCCCTGGGATCTCACCCTGGATTCCCTTGCACTGGGGCTGAGGTGTAAAACACAGGAGGTCCTAAACCCAGTTGGAGCTTTAGGGCTGCATTTGGTAGCTGGAGGAAGCAAAATATGGAATGTGGGAAGTCAAATAAGCGCTGTGGCATCCTAAGAGGAGATTTTATAACTTTTGATATTAGTAAATTCAGGAAATCAATGTGATTTGCTGTCTCTGCATCTCCTGGTTCAGCTATGAGGGCTGAAACAGCGTTGCCAGGAGAAGGAGGAGGTGCCCAGGTGCCACCAGCCTGAGCACCCCAAAGCTGAAGGGATTGCAGCAGGACAGGTGAGGAGCCGAGCTCCGACCCTGCCCTGCACTCACGATTTGTTTCCACGTCTTTTGATGACAGCAGATGCAGGCAAAGGCAGGAGTTTTAGCAGCCACTTTAGAATTAGCCATTCTTTCATGTTTTCAGTCTGTTTGGCAGCGCTTTAGGAAGCCAGGGAAGCGTTCGTGTCCCGTGATGCAGAGAGGAGCAGCGGCTGAGTCACCGCCGCAGCCAGACACGGATCCCGCCGGCCCCGGGGCTGGCTGCCTGCGAGTTCCTGCACGCTCCCCGGACAGCCCTCCCTGCTCCGAGGGGCTCAGAGAGGCTCCGAGCCTGGCAACCAGGTCCTTCCCTTCCTGAGAGAGGCTGCAGCTGCCTCTCCTGTGCCCTGTGCCACCAGTTGTTGTCCAGAGGAGCATCTGGCCTTGTGCTCGGAGTTTGGTCTTGGCTGTGGTTTGGAGCTGTGGGGGTGAGGGTGACTGGAATTCTCCTGTGCAGTGTCCAGCTGCTGGTCCTGTGCTGGAGGTGATCCCTATACAGGTGATGTGACTCTGCTCCTGTCCTTGGGGCAGCATCACAAAGAGGGCTAAAAGGACCTTGGAATATCCACTCATCCCTCCCTGTCACGGGGCACAATCATTGTCTGGCAGGTGTGAGTCTGATATTTCCTAAACATGGAATGGTTTGGGTTGAAAAGGACCTTAAAGATCATCGTGTTCCACTCCACCACCATGGGCCACCCACCAGACCAGGTGGCATCGTGGGATGGAAATTCTACCTAACCCTTATAATCCTTTCTATAATTGTCTTGATGTCTATCCTGAATCTTCCCCTTGCTGTGGTTATCTTTGTCCTTCCTATCCTGGACACGGAGGAGGGAGAACCCAAATTTGATGAGCACAACCATCTACCCTGCAGCTGTGCCAGGTTGGAGTTTGCAGGTTAAAATCCCCGGAGTGATGCCGTGATAAAATCTGGCAATAACGGCAGAAATCCCTCTTACTTCACCGAGCTCCAGGCCCAAAAGAATGTGTGAGGATGAGTTAAACCCCAGGGAATTGGGATCTCTAGTAAAAACAAACACGAGCAGCCTCTTCGCTATTGCAACTCTGCTATCAAAACCCCTTTTCAGAAAATGTTTAGTTAAAGATTTAGTTTGGAACAAACATTGTTAAAGCATGACCATCGGGCTGCTTATTGGAGCCAGATGTTGATTCTAAGGACATTTGGGTCCATTCAGGGATTTTGCATGCCCTCATCAACTGGGGTGAGCAGAAGGATTTGGAAGGCTCTGATTCAGATCCTCAACTTGCCCAAAAATGCAGAACCCCACTGAAAGTGCCTCACCCTGTGCCATTACAGGGCAATATTCCATAATGGCCAGCATCCTTTTTGTCTTTCTGTTTTTTCTAAGGAATGACTGGCCTCTCCCAATCTGTCCTTCTCAATTTTTCTGTTAATCCTGCATGCTTGTTGAACAATCTTTTAGGAATACTTCTCCCTGAAGGCTGACTTTCTTCACAATTAAAAAATGAGTATCTGTTGACCTAATCCTGCGAGCTGGCTGGGTGTGACCAGCCCACGTTTTCCAGTGGAATTGTGCCCTTGGAAGATGTTCCAAAATATGACCCCTGTTTCCAAACCAAAGGCCAGCAGAGCCACGGGCCCCTCATTGCATGAAGCTTTGCCCAAACTCATGAGCTAAAAAAAAAAAAAAAATCAAACCCAACCAAAGCTTTGCAAGGCTGATTTTAATATTTTTTAGAGCTGCTTCTTGGATTTTTACTGCTTGAATGTTGCTTACTGGCTGCTTTGTGGATGGAAATCTCACTGGAGATGCTCAGCAGGAGAAAAACAAACATGGGAGGGGGCCAAAGTGTGCTGCACATCCTCCAGACCAGGCTGACCTGGGTTTCTGGGGCTTAATCCTTGATAGAAATGGGGTTTGGAGCAGATCAGGGCTCCTTGGGAAGAAGCCACTCGATGGCCATGTGGCTTTGTCCCTCCCTGTGTCCCTCTGCTCCTCTGAAGGCAGGGTTGTGCCAGCCTGGAGACCCTCAGGGCTGTTGGACCTGCCCTGGGGACAGATCTGTGTCAGGAGGGAGTGTTTGAGTGGAGGAGAACAGCAGCCCCAGAGCTGGGGACACTGTGACACACAGGGGAAGGACCCTGCGGAACCAGCCTGGCCCTAGCAGGGCTGAGCTGTCCCTGCCCTGCTGGGGAGGAGGAAGGAGCCAGCAGGACGTGGAGGTAGGACAAGACTCCCCTGGAGCTGGATGAGATGACTCAGCTGGGGTTTAGTGCAAGAAGGGTTCTGATGTGTAAAAACCACGTTGGGTTGGGTTTTTTTTCCATCCTGGACTTCCTTGAGTTTAGAAGGGAAGATGAGAATATGGGGAAAAACACAGAACAGCAGGGCAGATCCCCACAGCCTCTTCTGCTGCCCACCTGATGTGGAATTTGGGGCTCACATCTGTTCACACGTCTGCAGGTTGCCCTCACAGGCAAACCACATGTGGCAGTGGGAAAGAACTGGGGAATTGCTCCAGAAGTTCACTCTGTAGGTAAAACAGCCCTGCAGGACATCCCTGCTCACTCTCCTGTCCTCCCTCTTGCAGGACACGAAGGCAGCTCTGTGTCCTCAGAGCCCAGAGCTCCATGCAGGCAGCTCTTGGATTTTGTGTTGCTGAAAGACACCAAAGGATTTACAGAAAACATCCCAGTATGGCCAAGGTGAAAAAAATAACTTATTGTGACATGAAAATGGAATTTACATCATCAGAAAAACATGAGCTTGCCTCTAGGAGCCACATGCCACATGCCTCTGTGGATGTTGCTCTCAGGGGCCTCCACCTTCATGGCAGTAGGTGATGGAGTGGAAGGGGAAAGCTTTTCTAGTGTAGAAAAGCTGTGACTTTGTGGGTCTGGTGTGAGCAGATCAGACCCCTCAGTATCTGTAGCCCATCATGGTCCACCCAAAATCCACTTGGGTTTTGTGTTGCTGAAAGACACCAAAGGATTTACAGAAAACATCCCAGTATGGCCAAGGTGAAAAAAATAACTTATTGTGACATGAAAATGGAATTTACATCATCAGAAAAACATGAGCTTGCCTCTAGGAGCACATCAGCTCTTGGAATGTCGCTGTGCCTCTTTCTTATCCTCTCTGTCTGGGATCAGGGAGAGTTAGAGGTGTGCAGCTGCCCCAGGGTCTGCTCCCAGTGTCCAGCCACAGGAGGGTGCCTGATGCTGTTTCCTGGCAGGTTTGGCTCCCTGCAGCTCAGCCCGGACAGCTCTGCTCAGTGGGACCATTGTCCAGGGCTCATAAGACTTTCCACTGCCTCGACATTCTGTGACGTGACTCAGAGTTGTAAACATTGGCACCAGCTGCTCTTCTCACTGAAACCATAAACCCATTAAGGGAAATTTGTTTTCTAAAAATAATCTGATCAATGAAAGGACTCTCTCAGCGTCCCCAGCCCCTCTTCCCCGCCTCCCTCGTAATGACTTCCTCGTAAATACTCTCCCGAGGAGGAGGAGGATGCCTCGTGCCAGTCTCCATTGAGCAGCTCTAGTCCTCCAGTGAAGATATTTCAGGGGTAGCTCAGGGCCTCATTAAGAGATATTTTGCTTTTTAGGATGAGCAGTGCAGTAGGGGAAGGTGTGACTGCAGCAGTTTCTGTAGGGAGAGGAGAACATGGCCCAGGCACCTGGGAAGATTTGTGATTTCTGTGGCATATTTTATCTGTCAATGCCTGTGGATGGGCAGCACTGTGAAGTGATGGGCAGCCCAGGGAGGGCAGGCTGGGGGTTTGGCTGAATGGAGGAATCCTGTGGCGTTAAATACCCTGGGTCAACTCTGCTGCAACTTTGCTGTGCCAAAAAAGGGAATCTCAATTCATCCCTCAGGTTTCCAGGGAATCAAGGGCTCCTCTCCACAGCATTTCAGATGTCAGCATGTTCTGGGTGGGCAGCTCTGTTTGTCATCCTGGCTCTTCTCTCTGGAGCTGCTCCTCTGCCTGCTCTGGAGTTGTGGAGTGAGGCTGAGGCTGCCTCAGGGTGGATTGCTTGGCTGACACCTCAGGATGCCAAACATTGCTCTGTGTGTGCTGGCACTTTGGGAAAGCCAGCCACAGTCAATCTATAATGTGCTCTTTGCTTAAGTAATACTCCACTCTACCCGTGCAGTGTGGCAGGAGATATGGATTTTGCAAGAACCTGCTGAAAAATGAGTGATGAGTTCCACAGCAAGGGGCAGAGCATGAACAAAAATGGGATGTGATTCTAAATGTGGATTCTGTGGATGCTGCCCTCAGGTGCCTCCACCTTCATGGCAATGGGTGATGGAGTGGAAGGGGAGAGCTTTTCTGGTGTAGAAAAGCTGTGACTTTGTGGGTCTGGTGTGAGCAGATCAGACCCCTCAGTATCTGTGTAGCCCATCATGGTCCACCCAAACAACCTAGCTCCACAGGCCTTCCCAATAAACATCACCAGGCCAATGACTGACTGACTCCTGGAGTTCTGGGTCACAGAGCTTATCTCTCACCTTTCAAAAGCACTGCTGTAATTCCTGAGCAGCCCATTTATGGTCCAGTCTGCTCTAGATAGAAGGAAAGGGTGAAGTGCATTTGGCAGCAGCAGATTTTGTGTTCAGTGGGAACTCAGGGAAAGGTGCCCTGCCCTGCTGATCTGCCTCCAGGGGTAACACTTGAGGTCTCCAGGGTCCCCTGATGTCAGCTGGACGTGGTTGTGATGCCTCTTGTGCAGCCCTGATCTCCTCCAACAACACCTCAGTGGTTTGTCACAGAGTAGAGCTNAGCTTTTCTGGTGTAGAAAAGCTGTGACTTTGTGGGTCTGGTGTGAGCAGATCAGACCCCTCAGTATCTGTGTAGCCCATCATGGTCCACCCAAACAACCTAGCTCCACAGGCCTTCCCAATAAACATCACCAGGCCAATGACTGACTGACTCCACAGAGTAGAGCTAAGGGAGAAAATTCCAGACAAGTTGGTACAAGGCATCTCAGCCCTCCCGATGCCATTTCCTCTCCAAACCTGCCCCTAACTTATTCTGAAGGGTCAGTATCTCTTTAAATAAATGGGAAGTGATGCCCTTTAGCCACAGTGGGTGCAGTCACTGGTGCTGGCTGCAAAGCAGAGCCATTCCTGCTCTGTTCTGCCACCAGGGAACATCGTCCCACAAAGGTCACTTGGTGCTTTCATTCAGAAAACACCGAATTTCATTGCTTGTGCTGCTGCCCCTGTGGTTTGCAAACTGCAAATGTGAACCTGTTTAATCTGGCTATTAAGTGGAGATTTTGAAACAACACAGACCCAAACTGCTGGCTGAGGGGAAAGGTGCCAGCACAACTGTGACCACAACGGAGAGGAACCTATCCCAGGATTAACTCCTGGTGCCAGGGACTGATCTTTCCACAGGGAGGGCTTGGAGCCTTCCTTTAGCTCACCTGGTCCCTGGACAGAGCTCCCCTTTTATCTGATCCTGCTGCCCTATGTTTTGCTGCTTGAGACACCGAGGGTTTATTATTTTAATAAACCTGTCTGGGTTTGCCTAAGGCCAGTTTGAAGCAAGCCCTACCCCTGTAATTGGGGTCTGGGGTGGTTTGGGAGGGTTTTGTGCTCTGCTGCTGCTCCAGAAATGCCTGGAGCTCCCTCACATTTCACTGCAGACCTGAGCTGACCCCAGGTGCTGCTCTGCTCCTCCTCTGCAGGCTCAGGTGACCCCACCTAGGGTGTCCCATCAGCACCAGGGGTGCCAGCAGAGCACCAGGGAGCTGCCACATGGGTACTGCCCCTTCAAAACATGTCCCAGTGTGATGGGAGAGCTGGGAGGGTGTTTTCTAACATTATCCATACATGCCACATCAATGCCATGGACAGCTCACCTTGGAGCCTGCTGTTTGCCTCAATCCCCTGTCCATTGATTTCTTTTCTGCTCCAGAGATCTCTGTGAAGTCTCTGATGAGCTAAGCCAGTCCAGGGAGATGTGTTTTTCTTCCTGAAGATGAGAACTGGATACTCTTGTGCTTGCAGGATTCTGTGCTTCAAGACCTATAAGCTTTTCTGGACTCCTATGACTCCCAAGCAATCCCATCTCCTCTTTTTCTAAAAAAGTTGAAGTCTGCTCTCCTAAGGTGCATGATTTGCACTCTGGTACTTGCTTTTTTCTCTCCCTTCTGAATCAGGGAGTACATTAGCACATGGCTACCACAGCCAGGCTGCCACTGACTCCCACAGAGGGGCTGGAGATGAGCTGGGAGGGAGGGAGCATCAAATCATGGCAGCACGAGGGCTGAGTTCCTGCCCCAGATAAGGGACTGATGCTTTGGGGAACAGGGTCTGCAGCTCAGCAAGGAGGAAGGAAAGAGGGAATATGGAAAGAACAGGGTCTGTTCCAAGAGAGAGATGGGAAAGGAAGGGATTTCTTCAGAAAGGAAGAGGGTGAGCTGGGAGATAGGAGTGCTTGGAGCAGGGGAGATAAACCAGCTTCTGTCTTGATGGAATCCCAGAGGAGTAGGGGACCCCTGGAGTGGGGTGGCTGCATGGAGAGGCCCCAAAGCAGCATCAGTGAGGTGCCTTCAAATCTCTTTTGTCGTTTGTCATCCTGGAAATTCCCATGGAAGCTCCTGGCCAGGTGTCTCCATGCCATCCTTTTGCAGTGGGACAAGCATCTTGTGGGGGTGACCCTCAGCACCCCCAAATCTGTCTCTTGGGGGAGCCAGGGTGCACCTCAAAAACCAGGAATGTGAGTGCAGTCCTGATCTATAAAGGGATCATTTCCATGGGAGTGTTACCACTCCTGTGGCATTGTCGCTGTCCTGATCCTCAATCTCACCAAACATAATTAGTTTATTTTTAATGACTGCTGAGATTCTTGCACAATCAAATCAAAGGCCTTTAAGATAAAGTTTAAAAGTTGCTAAATTAAGAAACTGGGGCTGGTGACCAGCAGAGACCATTGGAGAGCTGACATAAAAGCATGCTGGGGGTAAAACCAGACGGGAAATTAAAAATCACTATTATTTTTAAAATTTATTCCACTGCTGCTTCTAGGGATAACAGAAACCATAACATGCGAATTTTAACTGGTGGATTTTAATTTTAACACATCATAACGAGAAGGGCTGAGGAGGGGTCCTGACACTGCGGGAGCTGGCTGCCAGCGCCGGGAGCAGCCTGGCTCCTGCGAGGGAGCAGCTCCCAGCCCTGCCCCTGCCTCGTTTGATGCCACGGCGAGATTTCGGTGGCTGTGCCACGAACAGGCGCAGCCCTTTCTTTTCTAAACATGTGTGCTTTGAAAGGGAAAAGGTTGCTGCCAGCATGTCTGACTCCTTCGTCCTGACAACATCCGACCATCCATGTTATCAAGCCTTGCTGGGACCTATCAGGAGACATAGTTAAACAAGCTGCTGTTTATCTCGGGGAAGCTGTATTAATTGCGCAGTGGGATAAAGAACTGGCCGGCACCAGGCAAATCTCTCTGGCATGGGAAAGGGACGGCCGCCTCCGCTAACACTGGGCTAGGCAGAGAAAGTCGCTCCTTGCTGGAGCCCTTTTGCTTCGCAGACTTCAGGATTTTTTTTATTATTATTTCTTTTTGTTAATAGCTCGAAGCGATGTGTTTTGTTTGCCCGTTTTACAATAAGACCTCAGCGATGGCTGTGCTGCGGGGAAGCGCCGCTGCAGGAAACGGGAGCGGGGCTGCAGAGCCGGGCTGGGCTCGGGGGCTGCGACCCCTCCATCCTGTCCCTGCTCACTGCTCACCGCTCACCCTGACCCACCCCAGCTTCCAGTCAGGCATCCCGAAAGGCTGTGGCACAGTTCTGCTCCATGAGCTGCCCAGAATCCCTGAACGGTTTGAGTTGGAAGGGACCTGAAGGATCATCATGCTCCAACCCCCCTCCCTGGGCAGGCTCACCTTCACTGGAGCAGAAAATGTGTTTGGGGTTTGCTCGGTGCTGGGGGCTTTGGGGTAGGGTTGGGGTTGGGCTGGGGAGCTGCTGTCATGGGGGAGGTTCAGTGGTGCAAGGCACCTTCTCTCCCAAGCAGGGAGTCCTTGGAAAGGACACTGGTTTTCCCAAGGGAACGTGGCTTGCCAGCAGTGTTGTTACCCCATCTTGGAGCAGGTGTAAAAGGAGGTTTTGCAGCTAAAGCCTATCAAATAACCAAACAGTGAGGAGTGACTGAGAGCACGGAGTTCAGTGTTGTTTGTGGGCTCATTCTCCTCATCAGCTACCCACAAAACTCAGATGGAAACGTTTGCAAATCTCCTTCTTCCACAGGGTTAAACTTGGAAATTGGTACTGAAAGTCTGTGGCTTGCTGGTGCAAAACTGCCCCCAAACCCTCAGCCAGTTGCAAGCTCAGAGCCATTGATTAATGCTCCAAACAATGGCCAAGAGGCAGCAATGACCCACCCGGCCCAGCCAAAGGGAGAATTTCTCCCTGTTGGAAGTGACTGGTTCATTTTGGGCATGATTCCCTGATCAGATGAAGGGAGCTGTGTTGGCCTGCAGAGCCCAGCTGGGCTGTCGGATGGGGAACAGAGGAAATTCCATCCATGCTGTGCCATGGAGGCAGCAGTGACCAACCACACAGGCAGAAGCAGCCCTGCATCGTGTCCTCTTGTGAAGAAGCAGATTGTCATGAAGGGGCAGCTTTAGTCCAATGATGCTTCACTCCAAGCAAGATGCAAGAAAAGGGAAACTACCAAATGAATCACATCCCTTTTCTAATCTTATTTTCTCTTGGGGGTGGATTTGGGCATGCTCCAAAGCCACAGCCTAATTTAAATCAGGAGAAAGGTGGCTGGGAAGAGCAGAGAAGCAAGAAAGCTGGGAAAAATGGACAGAAATATTTGTCCCTCCATGAATGAATATCTGTCCTGCTGGGAAACGGCCACATCTGGTGATAGAAAACAGAGGTTGCTTCTAGACACTAATCGCCTGCTTTTTATCTGGGGTTCACGAGCCATTTTAAATACTGTGCTGTGATGTGACTGGGGCTTAGGAGGGGGAATGGTTCCTGCCTTCCCCCAAGTCTGCTGCCCTTCCTAGGGGATGCTGACAAATGTCTTGGGGAGATAGTGAGCAGCTTGCAGGAAGGAGCCTCTTCAAAGTCCTCTCTCCCTTATCTCCCCGCTGGAGTTGTTTTGACAGCGGCCAGTTAGAGACAGGAGCCCTTGCTGGGATGAAGTCAAGATTGCAAGAAAAAAAACAAACCCAAGAGACTGCACCGGCAGCACAGGCCATAACTCTCCTCTGGAGTGGGCAGATGGAGTCTGTGGGATTGCTGCTAGGCCAGGGGAGCCCAGCCAGTCTAAATAGTCCTGGAGGTAACATGAAAGGTCACTGCTGGTGGAGTTCAGCAGTTTAGTGCTGCCAGAGCTCTGAGTGCTGTTGCAGCTTGGAACGGGCTCCTGGCTCCTGGTGGGGTTTGTGATAGGGCAAGAGCAGCCCCTTGCTTTTCCTTGGCCTGCTGGGCTGGGGAATGGTTCTGGAATCTCATCTGGCGCAGGGATCTCACCAGGTTCCTCAGTGAAGTTCTCAGGGTTCTCACCTGGTTTTTTAGTGAAGTTTTCAGGACTCTCACCTGGTTCCTCAGTGAAGTTTCCAGTGGTCTCACCAGGGTTTCAGTGAAGCTCTCAGGGCTCTCACCAGGTTCCTTAGTGAAGGTCTCAGGGTTCTCACCAGGTTCCTCAGTGGATGGCTCAGGCTCTCCCTGGATTCCTCTCTCCATTCCCTTTGCAGCTCTTTTGTGCTGTCCAGCCCCATGTGTGTCCCTGGCTCTCCCCCACACCGTTCCACTCACTCAGAGGTCTCACCCTGGCTTCTTTCCCACCTCTTTGTGCCAAGTGCCCCGTGCCTGACCCCCCCAGGCTGCTACTGAAATCCCTGGCAGTCACATCCTGGGATGGAGCTGGCTCTGGGGGCTGTGCTTGCCCTCAGCTCCTCAGTGCCCAGGAGGGAGCTGGGGCATGTGGCCACTCAGTCACCCTTGGAGGTGCCCCCACTTGGCTGTGCCAAGGGCTTGCAGCCAGGTAAATGTACCCCAAAATCACATTCTGGCTTTCCAATGAAATTTGCTGCCAAATCCATGCTGGAGAGCAAAGCCAACGCATGCCAGACCTAAAGAAATGCAGCTTTGATAAATGGTCACCAAAAGTTCATTCTGATGGCTCTGGTGCTTCCCTCAGCAGCCTCTGCCATCTCAACACACAGTGAAAGGCGCCCTGGCACCTTTGGGACCCAGGTCAGGCAGCATTGGGGTCCCACTGGGTTTTGTGTCACCCCTGTGCTCATCTGTCCAGTCATTTCCATTTATTGGTGCAGTTAAAGAACCAGAACTGTGCCTCTCTTTTTAAAGGTTTTGGCAATATTTTTAGCCCCTCGAGCTATGTAATCACAGCTCCATGACACAGACAGATAAGCTGAGTATGCAGGAATACAGACTGGATCTGGGATGTGGCCCAGCCAGTCCTGTACCCTCTCTCTGACAGTAGCCAGCAGGAAATGAATGAGAAATTTTTGCAGAAAAGGCTGGAAAGATGATAAGCCTCTCTCTCGCCTCGTGGACTATTTCACTAAAGATCCTTTGTAATGGATTATAAAAACAGTTTCCAAAATCCCTGTCATTTTTTACTTGGTTCCCAATCAGTGAATCACAGAATCCTGGAATGTTTTGGGTTGGAAGAGACCTTAAAGCCCACCTCATCCCACCTCCTGCCACCTTCAACTATCCCAGGTTGTTCCAAGCCCCATCCAGCCTGGCCTTGGACACTTCCCAAGATGGAGCCAAGGGTTTTGATGGGCTGAGGAACACCCAGACTTGGGCATTCCATGCCTCTGAGTGACTTCCAGCCATCAGCACTCATCAGACACCCAAAGTTTGCATCTGCAGTGGAAAAGGGTTTTGTTGGGGTTTTGGCCAGTTTCGAGCAGCACTGGAGCATCCTTGATGCATCTATAAATAAGGAATTATTATTTCAGGGACCCTTGGCATTAGTGGTTGCCATGGAAATGAATGGTTGGGTCTCTGCTGGAGTCAGACTGAGCATTATTGTCCAATCTTCATCCAAACACCTCCCAGTCCTGGTGCAGTCACTTAAAGGCCCAGCAGATGGTCTGAAGTAAATTCTGCTCCAAGCTGTGCACCCTGGCAAGGTGCCACCTTCCAATATCAATGCTGAATATGTAACGACTACTGGATTTCTCTGGTTAA
>VXBB01024199.1:299858-336603 GCA_013399915.1 Illadopsis cleaveri | reverse complement strand
TTTTTTTTTTTTTTAATGCATATATATTTCTCCTGAAGGGCTTTTTATTAACCCGGGCAGCAAGTACTGAGTGCAAGAACAACTGACTAATTTAGAGCACCCTAGACAGCTCTGAAGGGGATTGCAAAGGTTTGCTTGACAAAACAGGCACCAAACATGTCAACTTTTGGGAATGTTACAGAGAGACTATTATGGTTCCAGGCCCTTCCAACACCAGCAGTAGGAAACTACCTCGCCCTGCGGCGTATGGGCAGCAAAAAGCAAAAACAATGAGTGTGAAACCCACTCTGGCTCTATATGTGCAGCCTCGGCTTCAGCAAATCCTATCAGCTCTCACGTCATAAAATATAGAAAGGAATAAATGTTTTCCCCTTCCCGTTTCTTTAGGAATGGTTATACAATTCCTGTGGTAAAATCTGCTTGGCTGTGCTGGTTGCTAAGATAATATGATCATGTTTTGAGCAGGGAGGGAAGCAGTCTTTTTATTGCTGTATATAATGGCTTTTCCTGTTTCTTCGTCATTATAGTTATGCTGCTTTTTTTGCCTTTTTTTTTTTACTTTTTTTTTCTTTTCCCCTACATTTCTCAGTCTTTCTGAGAGACATCAAGAAAAGACTCAGTTTTCTAAGGTACTTGATGGTAGTAAGCGTAAGAGTCTGTGGAAAAGCAGTAGGATGTACACTGGTCAATTATTACCGCTCTGGAAAAATTGGTTCCCTCAGAACTCAGAAGTTGGTGGCAGTGGTCATTTTTCTGTTATTGTTTTCCCTTTTGTTATTTTAAAAAAGTGAACCCCAGTATTGTGCATGATGTTCCCTGGTGATGGCTCAGCTGGAGAAAGGTTGGATTCTCCCAAAAGCCCTGGTTGCCATTCTCAGACAGGTTTTTGTATGATATTGGGCAGGGAACGGCATCTATTCAGGCATCTCCTCCATACCTAAACTATGGAGATAGGGCAATTACAGGATACTGAAAGACTTGGTGAGCTGCTGTTTTAATGAGCTGTATATAGGGCAGGGACTAATTATTCCTAATAATTATCCATCACCATTTTAAAGTCTCAGTTGCCTTATGATTCTTCCTGGATACTCTTAATTGTTTTCTCAAATTAATACGATGCACAGTCTTGCAGGGGAGGCAAATGGATGAAATGGAAATGTGCAGCAGAGGTTTTGGAGGCGAATTTTGCTCAGGTACCATCAGCCAAGGCTTTCCACACCAGTGACAGGTTGATCTCCTGTCCCTGTTCCAGGTTTTGGCCTCACGTCATTTCCATCAGGTGAGTGATTGATGGCAACTCTCTGAACTGCCTGTACAGCAGAGAGGCCCCTCAGCTCTCCACTGATTTCTCCACTTGGGATGATTTCTCAAGGAGATCTGAAAACAAAAAAAGTGATCCATTTCCCATTCTTTGAAGAGAGACCTTTCACTTCCTTGGATAAAATAATGTGTAAAACAATGTTTGGGAAAACTTCCAGGGGGCTCATTTGGGCTTTACAAAGGAACCCTCCGCATTTGAATCCTGATGGGAAGATAAGATAATTCTCCAGCACTGTTTAGTTATCCTGGGGTATAAACAACCATCCTCTCCTCATCTCCTGAGAATGCAGTGTTATTTGGGAAAGAGTGTGAGGAACAATTAGAACAACTGGAATAAACTCCACATTCCCCAGGAGATCGTGGACTGTCCCCATCCCTGCTTGAGGGCTCTCAGTAGGGCTGTGGATCTGAAGGTTGCTATTCATGGCTCCAGGGCCATTTGCTGAGGTCTCCAGATGATTTTAGTGTTTTAAAGAACCCAGACTTTAATTATATGCACAGTCATGGCCATCAGCTCTTCCCCTGGCGTCTCTCACTTCCCCAGAAGTTGTGAGTGCCATCGCTGAGCTGTGCTGAGGGAAGAGCTGGGAAGTCTCCGGGACAATCCGGGGTGGGGGAGAAGGAGAATTTAAGGGGCAGGAGGAGCCTTTGGGGACACACCCCCATGAGTGCTGTGCTGGAGGGAGCATGGCAGGGACCATGGGAGGAGCAGGGACAGGCCTGTGGCTTGTCCCTCGTGGCATTTGGCTCCTCAGCCCGTGCAGCAGAGCTGGGAGGGGAGGGGAGAGAGCCCTGCTGGGGTTGGCTTTGCAGCCTGGGAGGGATCGGGCACCTGGTTTATTTGATCCCCGCGGGTTTAAAGGGAAAGCCTGGCTCCGTGGGAGCAGGAACAGCCAGCAATGACAGTGTCCTGCCCTTATCTAGAGCCTTTACTAATCAGCCTGAAAGTACCTCAGGGGGAGGTCAGAGGTGTTATCCTCATTTAACGGGAGGGGAACTATTACTCATGTTGCTCTTGACATTTCTCTCGTTGCTGACTTGTTACCAAGTCCTGCAAGAGCAGAGAGATCCCCTCCCCTCAGGTTTATCTGCAGGGAAGGATGCTGGAGCAGTGACAGCGTTGGTTGGAGACCTGTGAGTGAGAAGAGCAGTGGTTAAGTCAGCCAGAGGAATGTTTTGCCAGTTTGTCTCTGTTATTTTTTGTTTGTTTGTGTGTTCAGCAGAGCACTCTGTTATCTTCCGCCCGTTCCGACGCCATGCTTTTCCTGTTTAAAATTCCAACTTCTGATTTTCCCTTTGGGTTTTTGTCCTGTTGGTTTTTTGTTGTTTTTTTTCTTTTATGCTTCCCCAATTGTTCTAGTTTTATGTTCCCAGCACCAATTACCAAATGATATCTAATGAAAGCATTTGAGGACACAGTAATTTGGTGCCTCATTCCTTCTGACGTGTTCCCTGTGCAACACTTGGTTCTCTTCCCCTGTTTCCAAGACCAGCTCAGTATTTTCCTGTCTCATTAACTAAATTTTGCCTGGTGATCCCTCTTTGCAAAGGGAGATCATGACATGAAGGAAGAGGAGCTGAGGGAGCTGGGAAAGGGGCTCAGCCTGGAGAAAAGGAGGCTCAGGGGGAATTTCTGTCTCTGCACCACTCCCTGACAGGAGGGGACAGCCGGGGGGATCGGGCTGTGCTCCCAGGGAACAGGGACAGGAGGAGGGGGAACAGCCTCAAGTTGTTCCAGGGGAGGTTTGGATTGGATATTGGGGAAAATTTCTTCACACAAAGGGTTTCTGAGCCCTGGCACAGGCTGCCAGAGACAGTGGTGAAGTCACCATCCCTGGAAAAGGATGTGGCACTTGAGGATGTGGTTCAGGAGTGAACACGGTGGTGGAGCTGGTTGATGGTTGGACTAGAAGATCTTAGAAGCCTTTTCCAACTGAAACCATTCCATGATTCTTAAACTAGAGACAAAGCTGGAGGGGAAACTCTGGTTCCTTCCTGGACACTCTGGTTGCTGTTGAGTGCATTGGATGGGTTTGAAGGTCTTTCAAGCCCTGGAACAGAGGAAACACTGAGACTTGGGGCTCTGCAGGGGTCAGCTATTCACCTGGTGCTTCTCAGGGCTGATGTCTGTGCCAGGTGTTGCATGGAAAAGAGAAATCTCTGTGAAGGGACAAAACATCCCCCAAACACTGGGATTGGAACAAGATGGTCTTTAAGGTTCCATCCAACCAAAACGATAAAATCTTAAGTTTTTAATCATCAGTTTATGACTCATTTCACTCAACATTCTTTTTTGTATAGAATAGGGTTTCAAACAGGAAATATTCAGTAAATTTATTGCTGGGGGTAGAGAGGTTGAACTTAGAGGGTTGTTCAGAATCTCCAATACTGGCTGTGGGTGCAGAGTACTCAGAAGTTTTGTGGAAATCCAGAGGCAGTAATGGTGCACCTTTTATAATTTCGTTGATTCCTGTGACAAATTTGGGCTGGTTTTGTCAGGAATTGTACAACAGAACTACAAGGTAGTGTGAAAGAAGTGAAAAATCAGCAGTCTGCAAATGGGATGAAATAGGAGCAATATTTAGTGAGGACTGGAGTGCTGTGGGTCCATCACAAAGACGAGTTGCAGTGGTTTGGATCCCTGTGCCATGAATCCAAGCAGGAATGCTAAGGAAGCAGTTCTGTGCCTCTCTCACACACATACAAACACACTCAGTATTTTGTAAAGATGTTCCTTTGTCCCTCTCTGCATGGGAAAATGTGCTTTCCACCCTAACATAAATTACTGTGCAAACTGCAGCCTAGGATGCAGGAGGCTGCGTTTTTAGTGGCAAACTCTGCAGATCATTTTGGCACCAGCTCTGAGCAAACTCACCAGAAAAAAAAGGACTTTTTGGGTGAGCAGCGAAGAAGCAACCAACCTGAATTCACTATAATGAACTTTTTTGGAAGTCCTGAAGAACATTTTCACAGCAGGGACTATTTTAAAATGCATTCTGGAATACAGAACCCAGAGAAACAAAAAAACAGCCAGCAGAAACTGAGCCCAAGTCTGTCAACAACAGCAGAAATCAGAATTTACTCAGGCTTCTTCCCAGTTCATTAATTAATGCCTATCAACCTGAAGGAATCACAGTCCCCTCACCCAGACAATCCCAGATTTTGCAGGTTCCCTTAAAGTCTCCTATTCCAGCGTAGTCCCTGATTTGTGGCATTCAGCTTTTTATAGTTTTGCTTATCCTAGCATTTAGGGTATTTTCAAACTTTCATACACTTTAATTTGTTACATTTGGAATGAGACGCTGGGTTTAGCACATAAAAAGGGTATTTTCCTTGGAGATGGGACCAACAGTTTAGTGAGGAGGAACTTCTGACCCTGGCACCCTGCCATCCCCCAGGTAGAGCAGAGCCCAGCAATTCCCAGAGTGCAGCAATCCCATCAAAAGGCTCAGGGAATGGACAGGGGACACCTGGGATCCTCCAGAGAGCCCAAAAGCCCAGATCTGCCCAGCCCCTGGCAGACACCGGGCTGGGAATGGTTTCCAGTGGGTTCAGGGGAGCTCAGCACCCAGCTGGATCTCATCCACAGGATGGAGGAGGGAGCACAAAGATCTTGCAGGATAAACAGAGCAGAAGATCAAGTTCAGAGACATTTCACTGGGGGAATAGCTGAGCTGGTTGATCAATCAAAAGTTGATGATCTTGGAGGTCTTTTCCAACCCAAGCGATTCTGTGGCCTCAGCCAGGACTGACTGAAGCAGCAGAGGGTGGTGAGGAGGGACAGAGTGGCTGGAATGGGTAAAAGAAGGTGGGAATGGTTTTGAGATCCTGCAGCCATCACTGGAGGGTCTGGCACTGGGACATGGCCTCTGCAGAAAACTTAATGAACTTATCAAGCTTTTGACTCTCCCGTGTTTCCAGTCAATTCTGTGGCAGCTCAGACCCTGTGCCAGGGAATTCTGTTTGGATTTCCTCCTCTGTGCCATCCCAGTATGATAGAAAGGGGCAATCTGCTGGCTTGGAGCGAGACAACTGTTTCAGAGGGATAAATCCCAAGTGAATTCGGGCGGTGTTGGGAAGGAGCACCATTTCCCCCCTCTCCCAGGGGGTGTTCATGGCTTCAGTGCCACTTTTCTGCTGAGAGAACTGCCATGGAAGTTCCAGCAGAGAAAAGTTCCAGACTTGGGCAACTCACAAAATTCATTGCACAGTTCTGTGCTCCTGTGGATTCATCCCACACTTCTTTAGGCATTTCACTGCATGGGATGCCTGAAGTAGAACTTGGCTCCCTCTGTAGTGGAGGAATGCAGGTGAACACCTCCAGGGATTAATTAAGATCTTAGGGAGTAATTAAGGTCTTAAGCAGTGCCCACTGGAGATGCAAAGAGCTCTCCCTGTGCTGTGGAGGGAGCCTGAGGTGACCAGAGTGAGAGGGTTGTGCAATGTCTGTGTAGGGTGGGTTCAGTCTTGGCTCAGGACTCACTGCATGCTCTGAGTTCTACACATGGCACCAGGGGCCACCATTTTTATCCATCCCCTTCAGGATCCCTCTGGCAAGTGTGAAAACGGGAAACGTTACCCGCGGATGAACTTCCACACAATTTGTTCCCTCTATCTCAAAATGTTCCTTAGTGCTTGTGGTATCATTTTGGATGGAAAGCTCTCCTTGACATTTAATTATTATCAGAATTAGTCATTAGCACTGTCGTCATCACAAGGAGTTTGGCCACTGATGGACCAGGCCTTGGAGCCAGAGTTAGGTCAGCACTTCCCACGTCTTTGTAGGGTGGTGGAAGTGTCTGGGAGGCAGCCTGTGAAAAATTATTGTGTGGGAACAGCTTTACCTGAGGGAATTCATCAATCCCTAAACTTCTTTCAGGGAACTTGATGACCTTATGGGAGTGTCCAAGAGTCCATCTTTACTGAAGGACAAGGGATGCTGCATCCAGGATCCATCTTTATGCTTGCTGAGCTGTTGGAATGGGAATTTGTTGCCCAGATTTGTTGCCCGATCTTGATTGGCAAACACGAAATCCAGCAAGAACATTCACCTTCAAGGGAACGCTGAAAAAACTGTGTGATTTCCCAGACATTCCCCATTTCCACAAGTGCTCACCCACATGTGATTTCTCCTAATGAATTTAGGGTGTTCCCACATTGATAACACACAGAGGAGCAGCTCAGCCCACAGCTGTGCACATCTGGCTGGCAAAGCAGTGCCCTGTGCTGCTGGCTTTGATGTGGAGCCTCTTTCCCTGCTCTTGCTGAGCCCCAAAGCTCTGCCCCCACAACCAGAGCCCTTCCAGAGCCAGCAGCTCCTCCTGGGCTGGGCAGAGACGTGCCCCATGCCCAGGCAAGCATCCAGCAGGTCCCTTTGGGATTCTGGTGCTCCTGGCTCCCCCCACGATCTCTTTCCGCTGCCTCGGGCGCTGACTTTCCCGACGGAGATATCAGAGATTGGATGGATTATCTACAGGCTGTTTCCAGACTGCTGTTTGTTTGGAGAAATCAGACTGGAGATAAGATGGTAAAATACAGATAATTAAGTTTCCTTGATACGAGTGTAATTGTGAATTGAGATTTAAATAGCCTGCTTTGAATCCTGCCCTACGTGCCTCTCCCGGGATTTGCTTTGGGTCTCTGCTGAAGGAGACGAGGGGGAGAGTCCTGCATTGTTGACATTTGCTCTACAAAAACATTTCCAGCTCTTCTTAGGGCTTTTTTTCAGAGAAAGAAACCAGTTCAACCACTTCCCCACGAACATTAAGTTCTTTACACAGCCCGAGAACAGGCTCCCTGGGCTGGCTACAATTCATTCCTTTGCCTTGCCCTCATTAACACCTCTTGGGCTCACACGGGGGAAATTTGGGAAGTTTCATCTCGAACAGAGGTTAAATTGAACCGTGAGGAGACCCTCCTTAACAATGTGCAAAGCCCTTACACGGGGACCTAAAAGAAAAATAGAAAAGCTTTCCAAACCTGTCAATTATGGCAGCCGTGAAATGTAATAAACTTTTTAAACAGCCCTGATTGATGTGGGATTCTGTTTGCTCTGGTGCTCCAGCAATAAACGCTCTGTCACAACAGCCCCTCGGTGGCGTGGTCTGGGATGAGGTGGGGATGTGGGGTTTGTGTGAGCTCAGGGAGGTGCTGGCAGTTCAGGACCTGCTCCTTTCCTGTCCAAACTGCGCCGTGTCGTAAGCCCCAGACACAGTCTGGGGGAAATGAATAAGCAACTGAAAAGAGAGTTCAAAGCAGAGAAGTCTGGGTGATCAACCAGTAGCAATTATCCCCAATCTGCCGGAAACCGAGCTGTCTCGGGCTAATTTGAGCTTTCTGAAGATATTAGACTGCTGGTTTGAATCATATTCCTGAAACTGGGTAAGAGGCAGATGAATCATGGAATGATTTGGGTTGGAAGGGACCTCAGAACTCATCTCATTCCAGCCCTGCCATGGGCAGGGACACCTTCCACTATCCCTGTTGTCTTAACATCAACTTAGCATGAAACAAAAAAGCCACTTAGCATCTCTTTGAGAGATGATGGGGAGAAACGAGGCATTTTCTCCATAATGTCAAAAAGTGAAGCTGTAGTATGGTGTGGTGTCTGCAGGTTTGATGCTAAGTGTCTAAATTCCAAGCCCCATCCAACCTGGCCTAGTGGAATGCTGAACACTGAACAAATTTGATTTACCAAGGTAAATCACTGCAGCCTGATGCTGAGCTTGATGCTGGCCTGACCTTCATCCCCAAGAGCCGGGACCAGGCAGAGACTTTGCCATCATTTCAGCCTTGATGCCAGCACATGGATCGCGTCAGCAGAGCTCTGAGGCTGCCCTCAGGACACACCAGGGCTGATACTGACGCCCAGCAAACATCTTTTAACTACTTGGAAGGTCAGGGGAATTTTTCATAGGAAAGACGTGGCCCCACGCTTTCCTTTCCGCCTCCGTTCCAGGCTGATTAGGGAGAGATTCCTGGGAGAAGAGGTAGAGCAGTGCTTATCGACTCGGGGCTGTTGTTGAGACAGAAGGGGTTTTTTCATTGCTAAAGCCCTCTGTGTGTGTGTGTGAGGGTAAAATCCCGTGTGAGGCTGCCAGGCTGCGCCGTGGAGCTTTGAAATCCGAGTGGGCTCCTCCAGGCGATGTTTACACTGCAGCGTAATTTGTGTGTGTGAAAGAGCCTCTACTTCTGTTTCAGCAACATTGCAGGGATGGAAGTAATACCCTGTGACAGCCTCTCTCCCTGCCCACGGACACGTTTGAGGGTGTTTGTTCAGGAGAGACTCCTGGCTGGGCCACACAGAGCAAACCTTCCCAGGAGGATGGGAAAACCACCCCAAAAAAGCAGCTCCTGCCCCAAACTCACACATCAAACCCCTTTTGTGGGCATTGCCCTTCCAGAGCCTTAAGTTGGTGAAAGCTTTGGATCCTTTCCTGCTCATTTCTCTCCAAAAATTGTCATTATGTCCCTTGAGCACTCAAACACAGAGCACACCACACCCTCAGGGATGTGGGGGGCTCTTGGGGCAGGAATGTTGCTGGAATTCCCAGCACCTGCCTCCTTTCCTGAAATATCCCCATGGGAAAAGAGAATCTCCTTGATACAAATGACCCATTATCTCCAGCAGAGCTTTATAGTGCTATAAAGCAATTTCTGCCCTTTCAAAAGTGACGCGTCAGTTGTGAAATGGAAGTTCTGTAATGGTGTAAGAGAGACCTGAAAACACAGGAACAACCATCCTGACGCCACCAACAATTTTGCTAATGGTCAGTTGTGCAAGCAGGAGAGAGGCAAAATTACATCTGACTCCAAATCCGAGCCATCTCCAAATCTCTGCCTCCCCCACCTCCTTGAAAGAGCATCGTTAAGTGGGTGTTTAAATAGATTTAATTGGAATTATTTGAACTCGCTTGAAAAAAAATCACCCTGCGAGAGCTCCCAATCCCAGTGGAATTGTATCCTTATGAGATGAAAAGAACAGAAATTCCATGAATGCCATTAAAGGTTTGGGAAGTTTCTGATATGGGGAAGGGATTTGGGCACACCGTAAAAACCTAAGATGGGTGGACAGCTCAAAATGCTTTCACATTTGGGATCAGCCATGGAAGTCAGCTCACATCCAGCAGTGACTGCCTTCCCATTCCTCTTCCACTTACAGTAATGGATCTGGGCACTTCCAAGTGTCCTGCACTATTGACTGGAGATTTTAATGAGCTTTAAATTACCGAAGGGATTTATGGCTCAGGTGGAGGAATTGTTCACAGGCCTGGGGTTCAGAAGCTGCTCCCAAAGCCACACAGGCAGGACTGGGGAGCCTCTGGCTGCCAAGTGCCCGAGTGCCCTTGCCTTGCCCTACTTATCTGAAGAGGCTGTCAGCATGTTCTATAACCAGTGGAAACCACTTTAGAGCTGGAGCCAGACACCGAGGTGCCGGGGTCCACATTTCATTTCTGTGCCTGGGAAAGTTCGGAAGCAGATACGGCCAGAGCCTTCTCCCAGCAGCATTTTTCTGCCTATCTCGTTCTCAGCCCAGAGCTGGCATGTCTGGAGATTGACACAGGCCCTGTTATTTGTAGATATTAAGGGGTTTTTCTGAGGAAAGAGAAAACTGTGACCGTCAGGAATGGCTGCAGATGATGAAGCTATAGCAGTTTTTTGTGCAATCTGAGAATTTTAATTGTATGTTTGCAGAGAATTTCAGCTCTGCTGTGGGAAGCGTGTCCCAGCACACTCTAAACCCCAAAATCCAGCAAAACTTCTGCTTGAAATTCATCCCATTAGCAGCTGTTTGTGTGTAATGACATTCAGGAAGTATATTGGAAACTTCTTCCAAGCTGGTTCCTTATGGACTGTGTAATTAAACGGGTTATTCATTAAGAAGTGGCACTAACAAAGCTTGGTTTTGTTGGGATTTGCAGTCTCTGGCACTATAATAATCCCATCTGGGTGATTTCCCATGGTTTGCCCATCACAGTCCCTGCTGCTCCCATGGGACAGGCTGTGGGAGGTGCTGCTCACTGCCCCAGTGCCCCAGTCACCTTTTTGGGGGAATAAATCCCTGTCTGGTCCCACCACAGGGCAGCTGCTGTGAAATTTGGGGTCTCAAGGTCTCTGTTTCTTTCAGTGTTGAAAATTTAGCCCAGAAGGTGAGGCGGAGGGACCAAGAGCCCTGCAAGTGGCCCAGCAGGGTGATGGTTTCTCTGGCAGGAGAGGTGAAACCTGGTTCCCTAGAGATATTCCCAGTTATTCATGAGCTGTCTGGGAACAGCTTCTCCTCCTCCCTCTGTGCTGATCTGAGAGCTCTTGGCTGGGATTAGTGGGATTCAGGGTAACAGGAGCCCACCAGAGATGTTGTGTGATTAAGGGATCCTACACAGATACAGAGATCTCACCTAAAGATGGAAAAACAGAGCCTTGAGTCCTGAATGCTCTGTAATTCCAGACATTTGGACTTTCTTTGTGAGGCAAAGTGATATTATTTTAAAGGAAGGAAAATGTTTTCCTAGGGACAGGTTATGCTCCTTAAAAAATACTTCAGATATTATTACTTTACACAGATTCTTGGTGGGGAATAAACAAAGTTTAAAGACAGCCAGAGCTGTTAAAATTTATGGTATCAAAATATATTCTGACAAAATATTTATACCATAAACTAGGATCGTTAACTGTCCCCTTGTCCTGCTCCTGGGAAAGGAGGGAGAGGAATCTGAGATGTCTGATGTGTGAATTCCTTCATTTATCGCTGCTTTATTGCCTGGCAGAGCAACAACAAGTGGCTTCAGAGTTTGAATGGATATGGATCTGAAGGAATTCCTGTTGCTGAACAGTGCTTCTGTGGGCTAAAGGGGTGTTTTCCAAGTGACATATTTCCAGAGGCACCTACACACATACTTCACATCCCAGCCCACATGCCAGCGCATGTTATTAGCCTGCAATTATTCTCCAGGAATTGAGCAAGCAGATTCTGCTCCCATCGAGTTGTGTGGCAGCAGGAAGGGACTTTTGGGGGCTTTTGTGTGTGGAAATAGAGGCTGGAATATGCATGTGCTGAGCCCCTGATGTTCTGATCTCCTTGGTTCTGCTTTTCCTTTGAGGAAAAGCTGAGCAAAGTTGTAAAGCCAGGGACAGATCCTGAGACCAGCACATCTGTGAAATATCCTCTCCACTTTTTTGTCCTACAGCATTTAATTAGAAGGTCCCAGGGGTGTGTTCTTTATTTTGGAAGCCCCCACTGTGTGATGCTGATCTGTCAAACATAGGTGGAGATGCTCTGATGGAGGGACAGATACCCTGAGCTCTGCACTCTCCACAGTCCTTTTCCCATGGGCTGCAGCAGGTCTGCAACAGAGGGACTACTGACCTCTAATTCCCACTGCCACCACCAGCAATGAATTTTTTGCCACCAGAAAAAAAATCAAACAGTCCCTCAGTCTTTCATAAAAATTAATTCTCCTCCTTCCTGGAATTACTACTTTCTATCTTAACACTTATCTATTAATTGCTTTTGAAAAAGCAGCAGATGGACAGGAGTGCATTACACAAATGATTTAAGGCCCAGGGTTACAGTGTCACCTTCTTTTATTATTTCACAGGAGCTGGGGTCTAACGTAGGGATTGTTAATATTTGCGTTGGTTTGCCTGCGAGTGCCTGGAAGAAAAAAGCATCTCTTGAGTTTATTTTTCTTGGCAGAGGCAGTCTGCACATACAATGCATCTTTAGTTTTTGTAAGCAGTGGAAAAGCAGCCTGGAAAGGGTGATGCTGAGTCCTTGGTGAAGGGATGCCCAGAGGGAGAGCCCCCAGCAGGGTGTTGCTGTGGACCCCATTTCCAAAGGAGGTGCTGGAGCAGGGTCCTGTGCTGTGTTCCCAAACCTCTGCCAACCCCAGCTCACAAAATCCCCTTAAAACTCCAGCAAATGCATACTCTTTTAAGTTGTGACAAGGGAATTCTTTTCTCTGCCTTCTACCTTTGGCATTATTTGGATTCCTGGGGTTTTTTACTTTTCTCTGGAACCATCGAGGCCAGAAAATGACTCCTGAAAAAAAGGAAAGTCGAGATTTTGGTACATTCACAGGTCTCCCAGGACTGAGACCTTACAAAGCCCATCAGCTCTGAGGATATGTTAGTAAGAGTTGGCAGTGACCAGGTTTTCATGTCCAAGTGTTTGTGCAAGTGAAAGCCCAGATTTTCATTCGTCTGAAAATTATATGGTGCGATAAGGAAACGAAGTGCATGAAAAATATGGCCAAGCAAAAGCAGCCTCCAGCTTCAGAGCTGGGGTGAAGGCATGTGAAAATGTGTTCCATTAAGTGAGTGAAATGATGGGTTTCATGTAATTCAGGGAGGTTTTTATCCCTTTCTATTTTTTGGGAACATAAACACATGAGGAGACATGGGGGGTGTGCAGTGAGGGTGAGTCCTGTCAATAAATAGAACTTCTCTAAATATCTCAGAGCAGTGGGTGATCCAGGCAAGTCTGTTCATATTTATTAAATGAAAGAAGAAAAAAAAAATCTGCTGTTTCTGTATGAAATCCTTTAGGCTTTAAGGGATTATTCAGGACTGCAACCTGCAGCCACCATGTTCCTGTGGGTCAGAACAAGATGACAGCAACAACTGTCCCACCAGAAAATGGCATCACTGGAGTGATTAACCCCAGGAATACTGAGGGAGGGGCTTTTTGTCAAAGGACAAAGGTGGATGGATTGTTGAGGGGATACAACTCCTAAGCAGAGCTGATGGAAAATGCTCTCCGGGCTCCGGGCCAAGGGCAGTGGGCCTGGCTCCTCGCTATCTGTTTGAACATTTGCACCAGTCCTAGGGGATAAATGAAGCCACTGAGGTTTGATAGTGTGCTGCAAACATTTTGTTCCTATTTTGCAACATGTCAGCCTTTAAGGACACCAGTGTGGAGCGCAGGGCAGTGGAAATACATCCCTACAACACCAGAGCCGTGTGTCCCAAACGGCAGCACCCGTGACCCCGAGGCCATGGGAAGGAGCCTGCAGCTCATCTGGAGATGTCTGCAAGGGGCTCCTGATGCTCCACAGCACAGGAGATTTGGGAGCCATCAGGCAGACCATGAGGCAGAAGAACTGGGAGCCATCAGGGATGAGTTGTTCCCTTGGGTGGCAGCATCTGTGCCATGAGCAGTCCCTGGTGCAAGACCAGGCAAGGGACATGAGGAGCCTCTGCCTCTCCTCTTGTCTCCTTATCCACACTGCAGGCAACTCTTCTGCACTGGGGCAGCCCTGCTTGCTCCTTTGCCATGAGAATAAGCCTGGGACAGGCTAGGCATGAGCCTGGGAGAAGCAGGTGAGGATGGGGGCTCACTGGCAGCCCCTGTGCTCCCACTGCTCCTTCACCGGGAGAGGAAATCCTGGGGTTCACAGAGACAGGAGCCAAGACAGGCTCCAAAGCCCAAATCAGCAGCTCACACCAAGCCTGGCCTGGTGAGACAGTCACCCAAACCCAGCTGGCAGCCATCCCTGCCAGGTCCCAGAGCCACTTTGCAGAGGTGTGAGGAGCAGGTTTGGCTGGCACGGAGGGAAGGAGCACAGAGGTGTGCTGGGATTTCACTGTTACTGCTGTGCAAAGACAGACTCTTTTTTTTTTTCCCCTCAGAAATATATCTACTGCTTTAGGCACCCAGGGTGTGAGTGTCCTGGGGCAGCAGATGTGGCAGGAGTTAGGGATGGTTCCTCTCTGGCACCGGAAAGGCAGCGGTGCCAAAGCTGCGGTTGTGAAATCGGAACCCACGTGAGCTGTGTCACCTCTGTGAGAGGGAGGTCAGGTTCAGGAAGCTGCCAGAGCACGGGGGTTTCAGCTCGAGGATGTCCCAGCCAGCCCCGAGCTGTTCCAGCCCAGGTTTCAACTTGCCCACGTTTCCGAACCGTTCCTGCTTGCAGCAATTGATACAAGCCTGGCTTGTTTTCAGCTGAGCCTGTGCCTGGCTTAGAGGAACCATAAAAAATGTCAAGCACGTGAAAAACAAGGGGTCTCAGGGAAGCTGTCTTGGGTAACAGGAGCACTGCAGGCAGGAAATAAACTGGGGCTGTGCTGGGGGTGCAGTGTCACCTCACCGTGACCATGGGCAGGACAAAACCCTCAGGGACATCCTGCTAAGGAGCCCCCAAAATGTGTGGGCAGGTTCCTTCCAGGGTGGATGGTTTGTAAAAGGCTTCTCCTGCACAGGGATGTTCCTCCCTCTGGGTTTGTGGGATGTTGGTGTTAAGAGGAAAGCAAATCTCCTTGACAAGATCTGGTTGTGGGCTGAGCTCCCATTTTTCATATGAAGAGGCTTTGTGGTACCAGAACAGCCCTTTGCAGGCTGATACATTTTCTGAAAGGATGTTTGAGCACAGATAAGAGTGTTTCCAAAGCTATTTGTGTCCCAGCCAAAGAACTCTGGAATGGGAGCAGACCTGCATTTTATCTCCCAGTGGGAAATGAGTAAAATTAGTTTTCTGGAGGGACAGGGTGAGGCTGGATGTTTACTAGCCCAACCCCTAAGTTACACATGGAGATACTGGCCAAACTTTGTGTTTCCCCCGTCCTAAACCATCCCAAAGTGAATCAGTAATGTTTCAAACATGATGGAGGTAAGCAGAGGTCACAAAGCAAGGTTTGGACAGCTCAGGGTGGTGGTGGGATGCAGCAGGTGGGAACTAAGTCACTGCAATATAAAAAAGTCCTCTGGACATTTATCCAGGGTTTTCAGTGGATTAAAACCAGATTTTAATGAAATATTTGTCTCCTTTTCCTGTTATTATTTTCCTTTCTCAGCACAAGAGGGATCTGTGTGGCAGTGCAGGGCACTGGCAGGGTTCTAGCTCACCTGCAGAAGGTGAGGGGTGCAGGACACACAAAAGCTTTTATAGAGATGTAGGATAAACCAACTGACCTCCAAACAAAAATCTTTATTTTCAGGAGCACTGCAGGGAACTGTGTGTGTCCAGATCTCTGGTCAGGGGGATTTGAGCTTCTGATTCCAGCTTGGAGAGCTGAGTCATGTCAAGGCTGCAAATCTGATTCTCCATCTGTGACCAGACTTCCAGGCTTCAGTGGCAGGCAGGGTTTGGCCTGCTCCAGTCATCCCAAATCCATCTGCTTGTCTCAAGTGAAATCTAATTTGGTACTTTTGTGAGATTTGGCCATCGTTAATTACGCCCTCGATTAATGGCATAATGTAGGCTCTGAGAGCTGCTGAACTTGAGTCTGCTCTGCCGAGTCAGGGCTTGGCTTGGAGAAATGTTGTGAGATGCCATTCTTGGAGAGGATGTTTCACCGGGCACTTCATTTAGGACAAGTCCTAATGTGCATTTGGCTCGCAGAGCTAATGGTTGCACAGACTATTTAAACATGACCCCAGAGATTATAGGTTGGCAACGTGTGCTGAGCACAACTATCTCCTTCTGCAAAATGAAACTTAATCATGCACCCAAAAGCAGTGAAACATCAAGTTAGCAGCAAGTTTACCCTCCTGTTATTAACTGTGATTTGTTACTTGAAAAAACTGCCTCTTGCTTGATTTTTCTAGTGGGATCTTACAAAGCAAAGTCCTCCTACTCCCCTTGGAAAAGCAGGAAAGCATATTAAGAGCACTGATAAAAGGTAAACAAACCAGGAGACACAAAGTTTCTTGATATGCTCTAATTGAGCTGGTTTCCTTACTTCTGCTTTGAAAAGGAACAGCCATGAGGCATTCTTGAGAGAGCCAAGTGAACTGCTGTTATCTCAAAAAGGTCTCCTTCATGTCTCGCTCGTGGGGGCTCCAAGTCTGCTCTGGCCATTGCCTGGAAGTCTAAGAAAAGAAGTCTACTGGCCTCTGTGATAAAGCTCCCATTTTTAGGCCTTGGGAAGGATGGGGTTGTTGACAGTTCATTCCTGTGAAAATTCAGTGCGGGCCCAGTCTCCCGGATTGTAAATGGAAGGAATATATGGGAGCACTAATGCAAAAGGTATGTGATTAGATAGTCCTGGCTGCTATCTGCCCCAGCGTCCTGCTGATAGGCAGCTCTCTCTCGTGGTGCTAAATGGGAGCCATCAGAGTTGCCAGACTGACGCCAGGCCCTTCATCAGCTGCCTCCCAGATAAGGGGGGGAGGCTGCAATCTTCACGTAACGCGACGTTTCCCCAGTGGGTGAACTTGAGCATTCCTGGCTGCATCTTTCACAGGCATCTTGAGGGGCCAGAACAGGGATAATTTACAGTTTCATACTGCAAGGAGACCAAAAGTTCAGTGTGAGGGAGCCTGTGGCAGCCACACACAGCTCTTGGTGCCTGCCCAGGCTGGAACCTTCTCCTGAGCGGTTCTAGACACGGTGGCAGCAGAAGACCTTGGATGGTGCTGGTGTTCCAGGCTCCTCAAGGTAGGAGCCTGCCTGGCCACTGCACATCCCATGGGATAACCCACCTGAAATCTGTGCTCATGGCAGACATAAAAATAGATTAAAATGACCTGCAGTGAAGGACCCACTCAGGGGTGCTCCAAGAGAGCACCACCAGGGTCTCTGTTGGAGACCAGTGCCCTGGCAGGTCAGCAGCTCCAGGCCCTGGTAGGCTGAGCCCTCCAAGGCCTCTGCAAGGCACAGTGGAGGACATGATGGAGCTCCAGAATGGACATGATGGAGCTCCAGCTGCTCCAGTTTGAGCTCTGTGGTGGGAGTGGAGCAGGTTCTTGCTTACCTGCAGTGCTGGTAGGTTTTGGTCCACAAACCTCTTGCACAGACCCGAAGAGATGCCCCTCCATGGGCCTCCCACTGTCTCAACATCCAAACCTCTGGAGGGGTAAGCCAGCAAAATCAGCTGCCTCACTCTGTGAGGCCACCACTGGGTTCTGCTGCTGCTGGGGAGCTGGAATAGAGTCACAACCTGTCCCTGCCCTTTACTTGGGGCAGGTGGGAGATGCTCCTGGTGCTACAGCTGGGTCTGCAGATTTCCAGGGATCTAGGTAGGCTCAGCAGAGTTTTTTCCACCACTAGCTTCCCTGCATGCTGCAGCTCAAGTGAATCATCTCTAAAGTCTTTTAGCTCTTGGCAGTGGGTGATGACCTTCACAAAACCTATAAACCCTCCTCAGTGAAATGCACTGCAGCCAGGATCTCAGGGACACTGGTTCCAGTTAGTCCAGAACACGAGTCAAAGGCACCCATAATTTGTAGGATCAAATGCCAGCTGTTTCTAGGAACGTGCTGGAAGCACTTGGTAGACCTGAAGGCTCCACAGACAATTGCATTTCCTCCTTAAGCCTTATCTTTTTCCACACCCTAGAAAAACCTTAGAGCTTATTCATTCATTAAAACAGAGGGGAACTTTCCTCTAATCTTTTCTGGGTGACTCACAGGCTGTCAGGGCTGCCATCAGAGGTGTGACCAGACCGTGGGGATGTTGACCCGAGTTTCCTCTGGGCTTTTCAGCTTGGGTGCAGCATTCACTGCAAATGTCACCCCTATTTTTCCTTTCTTTTTGAAGATCAGTTCAAACAGTGTTCCCATGGCAGAGTGGATTCCCACGTGTGTGCCAAGCAGTGGGTGACACTACAGTGGGAGTTCTTTGGGTCTGAAGGAACCATGTGCATCCTCTTGTTGATCCCAATGGTCTCTCGACCCCACACGTGTGACACAGTCAGGCTGGAGAGCACAGCTCCCTCAGAGCCATGTGTGGGCTCCTGTTAGTCATTGTTTGCAAGGATTTGAGTGATGGCCAGCACTGATAGAAATGTCTACAGAGCCCTGGAGATTCATAACTGTCGGCACAGAGGAGCCTCCTACAGAAAATCCTTAGCCTTAAATCCCTAAATCCGGGTGCCAGGCCTTTATTGGCAGCTGGAGCAGGGATGCCAGCAGTCTCCTGTCTGGCAGCTGGAAGGCTGGACAAGACACAGAGTCAGATGTTGCATGGAGTAGGTGTGAAATTCAGTTTAACTGAATTGATCTTCAAACAGAGAGAAAAAATCAGGGTGACATTCACAGCAAATGCTGCACTCAGTAAATGACATCCTTGGGTTCCTTGCAGTGCATTTCATGAGGATTGTTTTGTTCTTCTCTTCCTTTGTGCTTCCTCTATCTTTTTTAAAAACTGTTTTGGTTTTCATGTCTTTTCCATGGAGTAACTACACCAAATTTTGCAGTGAGGTGACTGTCAGGTTTCACATTAAGTTTGTTTCTGATTTCTTTGAGCCGCCAATTTAACAACATGTGTGAAGCTGGAGGTGTTCGAGTGGGTTCTCCAGTGGGTACAACTCAGATGCAATGCATTGTTTAATACAACAAGGAAAGGAACATGATTTGGGGGATCTGATGGGTGGCACTAGCTCTGACATCCCACACGTGGCTGGCTGGGTCTGGGCATCACCTCCTCCAGCCAAAGAGCCAAAAGAGAAAGGAAAAGGAGATACAAATGCATTTTTTTGCAGGCCTGCTGAGAGCTGCATTTCTGTGTGTGCTCAACCAGGCTTTAGAAGCAAGTTTAGAATTTCAACTTTCATTTTGAAGGGTGACCACCAACCACCTCTGTGAGGGACATCCTGTCTGCTGCTGCTGCTGCAGGGAGTGTGGGCCCTTTATTTCTGGGATCCAGTTTGAAAGCCAAGTTTAAACATGCAGACCACTGTTTATTTCAGTGAATCATGCATGCTTAGGACCTGATTCTGCGAGCTCCAGAACATCTCCTGGGAGATCTTGAGAGCTCTCCTTGATACTGCAATTATCCCTTTTCAACTGGAAGACTAAGGCAGCAACTGTGTTGCTTGGAGAATTGCGAGGGAGGGCTTGGTGGTTTGGGTTCAGCTGATGAACAAACCCATTAGGGGCGAGCTCACCCCATTAATTGCCCTAGTAGCATCTTGGACAAACAAGTGGTTACATGAACAACAGAAGCAGTTGGACACACAGCCATGGGTTGTTCCTGCTTGTTTGTTCACTGTTTATATCACAGGTCAGTTTAAGGAGCTGACTTGAAGACCATCACCTTTTCCATCAGCAGAACTCGCCCACGTAGGGGATGATCACAGCCACATTTTCTCCCATCCATTGTCCATTTTCTGCCTGGTGTGAAGCTCAGGGCTGCCAGTAGGAGGTCAGTCAGGGATTTCTATGAGGTGTAAATCCATATTTACTCCAAATCATCACCTTTCCCTTTTTATTCAGACAGAGCAGATATTGGTTTTAACCACTGGGCAAGATTGGATAAACCCAGCACAGTCAGATAAACCCTCCCATATGGTGGAATGAAGCTGTGACTGCCCCATCCATGGGAATGTCCAAGGCCAGGTTGGACAGGGCTTGGAGCAGCCTGGGCTAGTGGAAGGTGTCCCTGCCCATGGGGACAAGATGAGCTTTAAGATCCCTTCCAACCCAAACCCTTCCAGGATTCAATGATTCTGAGAGCACACCCCTGTTCACATGGGTTTATCTCTTTCCTTTACTGCACCTCCTGTTTGCTGCTTGGCAACTGGAATAATATTATTGCACACACACATTAACTGAGTTCTTACCTGCAGTTAGGGTTTATTTCTCATTCCAGGTGAGCAGGTCCAAGCCCTGCCATTTTGAAGGCTGCTCTCACTGCAGTACAGAGCAGCTGCCAAAAAGGAGGTAGCTTACAGCGCTGAGGGAATGAGTCACGTTCTTACACACTCGACAGGATTAGACATTTCACTCCTTAATGCTTAAATGGAAGGTCATTAAAACAACCCTGTGGTTTGGGGAGGATAGCAGTTCCATAAGTTGCTTATTTTGGTGGCAAGTGCAAAGCTTGGTTTGAATCTAAATTGGTTTTCAGTGTCATGGCAGAGCGGAGCAGCACGGACACCCTCAGTGCTGCTGCCTCTGTTCTTGCTTTGTTATGTCCAGCCATGTCCCAGGAAAGTGAGAATTTTCCTGGTTTATAGCAGGGTCCTGCTGACAGGCACACGAGAGCCCCTGCTCCAGGAGCACAATCTCAAGGGATCAGACAAAACAAGGGATATGGGAAACTCTGGGGAGACGTCAAGGCTGGAGGGAGACTGGTATGTTTTACCTGGGGTTAGTGGTCACCACCCTTTCCAGAGAGAGGATTTAAAAAGCCACTGTCACCTCCCCAAACCTCTCAAGGCAGAATCTTTTTTTATGGTGATAATAAAAATAACTTGCCCCATGAGCAGCAGAAATCCTGAAGCTCTGGTTTCCTCCCTATTTTTACCTTGTGATGGGATTTCTGGGTGACAACAAAACTGCAGCTCCCAATTCCAGCTTTTTCTGACACAGTATTTCCATTCTGCCAGTAAATTCTTTGGTGTCACATCTTCTGGGCTGTAGATTGGTCCTTCCCCAGCAGTGGTGCTCAGAGGCTGGAATGTTCATGGAGCCCTTCACCTGTGGCACAGCTGAATTAGGTGGTGACTGACCCATGATTTTAAAAGTCCCTGCCATGGTTGGGGAATGTGTGCACGTGGTCACATCCACTGAGAGCAGCTACACACAAGCTTAGAAGACCAGGTTAAAACATGAGAAGTGTGTTCTGGATAAGGCCATGCTGGGTATGATGTCCTGGTCTCCCAGACTGAGCCCAGGGTGAGCTGCAGTGGGTGCAGCTGACCTGGCATGGAAAGCCTTGGGAAGTGTCTGGAAGCAGCAGCACTTTAGGCTAGGCTCACCCAGGGTACAAAACATCTGCAGCAGGTTGAGGTAAAGCACCATGAAAATCATTTTCACAGCCAAACATCCCCGTGGAGCTGAGATCTGTCAGGCCGTGTCTCCATCACAGCTGCTCCACACCAAGGGAGCTGTGAGCAATCCCCAAACCCAAACCCCTTTTGCCTTCTAATGGAGTGGTTGGAGCTGAGGGCTGGATGATGAAACGTGTTTCTCTTTAATCTGCCTGGATTAGGAATGTTTCATTGCTCACTGGGAAGAACCTGCAGCAGGATAAGTGATGTTAACAGCAGCTAATCAGATGGTGCCAAAGCAAGTCCCTGCACATCAGGCAAAGCCTCATCCACAGGGAGAGAGGGGAACACGCTCCCAGTCTGTCAGGGGAAGCACATGAACAAGTTGTTCTGAGGGCCAGGAGCAAGGACAGGTGACCATGGGGAGCACAGACTTCAGCTGTGATTTCATTTCCATTGGCTGCTTGAATTGGACCTTGGGCTCCCAAATAATGGACCTGCTTTTCTTTATAAAACCTAAAGTTTATGTTCTGCAGAACCTGGTGGGGCCAGCAGAGAAAACCTTGTTACCAAAGCACTATGTCCTCCTCCTGCTGAGCTCCCTGACTTCAGCTCTGTGCCTTAACCACTCCTTGTCCCCTTTGTAGGAACATTTATTCATGAACCAAAACCAAGCTGATGGAAGCCACCAAAGACCCTCAGCTTAGAGAAAGCCTCTGCTGTGCCTACAGAGCTCATTCAGCCCAGGGCCAGCACAGGCAGCCTGGGCTGTGGTGGCTCCCAGAGGCAGCACGGACGTGGTGACGTGGTGGATAATCACCACATGTCCCTCAGAAGGTTCACAGGGATGAAAAGGCTCTGTGCAATTGTAGATTTTATTTTTTCCCCTCTGAAGCCGGCGTTTGGCTTGGGCTCCCCAAAGCAGTTAAGTTTATTAATAGTCTGTTTCTGGAGCCGAAGTGACTCCATAGAGGGGAGTTATTCCATGCAAAACAAAACAGGAAAAGAAAACAATGTCCAACTCCTCGGTGCTGGAGAGGTGCTCAGAGGGCTGCATTGTTCCACCTTCTCACATGAAGCACAGGAGACCCAGGACAGAGCAGCCCTGGCAGGAGGAGGGTGGTGAGGTCAAGCCCAGGGACAGAAGAGAGCACTTGGGAACGAAATGTGACTGACTGCTGAAAATGAGTCTGTTCCTGGCCAAGTCACTGCTTTAAGCATTCAGAGAGAATCCAGGGGGGAGCTTCCCAGGCAGCAGCAGAGTCTGTTATGGATGGGATCCGAGTGCTCATTCCCTCAGAGGGCAGAGGGATCCGTGAATTCCCATCGGCCCTGGCCAGGTGTGTGCTGGGCACTGAGACCTGCCCCAGCTCCAGCACTGCAGGGGAACATTTCCCTGTCTCTTATGGAACAAGAGGTTTTGTGGGGCTCCTCATTTTGGACCCAGTGCACTCTTTTCCCACCCCTCTGCTGCTGTTTTGATCAGCACTGCTGGTTCCTCACCTCACCCAGGGCTCAGGTGCTTCAGACACGGGGAGAAGGTGGAGCAGGAGCACAAGAGGGACAGAGCATGCAGTGGAAAACAACACTCAGGAACAGGCAGGCAGGAACAGGCTCTTCTTCCAGGGACTGTGAAGATTAAAGGAGACCTCTCAGCTCAGGAGAGCCTGGGAGGATGAGATTGGAATCATAGAATAGTTTAGGTTGGAAAAGACCTTTATGATCACAGAATCCCAGAATGGTTTGGGTTGGAAGGGACCTTAAAGCTCATCCCATTCCACTCCTGCCCAGGGCAGGGACAACTCCCACTATCCCAGGCTGCTCCAGCCTGGCCTTGGACACTTCCATGGATCCAGGGGCAGCCACAGCTTCTCTGGGCACCCTGTGCCAGGGCCTCAGCGCCCTCAGAGCCAGGAATTCCTTCCCAATATCCAATATAAAGTCCATCCATCAAGCACAGTCATTAAGCCAGTTGTTTCTTTTTGCAATTGCTGTTGTGAATTTTTGTTTGTGCTTTCCAAGTCTTCTTCCCATCCTGGCAAATAAAGCCACGTGGGCTGAAAAGGACACAGGGAAGCGTAGGATTGCTCCAGCTCTGTATCATAAGCAACCTGGTGGGAAACACAGGAGACAGTTGTTCCTCAGGAAAATAGAACATGGAACTTTTCCCATGGCAGGGACAAATGTTCTGCATCATGAGAAACCCAACATCATCCAGCTCCTGCCTTCCCCCTCCTCTGCCTAAATATAAAATACTCCTCCTATACCTCTTTCTGCTGGGATTCTGCAGTGCTTTGAGCATTGCTGGCTTTTTTCACTGCCATATTTCAGACAGCAAAGTGCCTCCCATCAGGTTTAGAGCTTGGGATCATTTTCCTGCAAGAAGAGAATAAGCTGTAAACATCCCCTGAATGGAGCTGCTGAAGCCTGGAAGGAGTTTGGGGAATTACATGAATCTTGGTGCCAGTACAAGGTATCCACTGAATGACATCTTCGACTTCCAGCAGTTCCAGAAAGTTTATTGCATTAAATCTGGGATGAAAATGGATCATTGGCAGTTGCAAATTTTTGTCCTAGTTCTGAATAAACCAAATTATTTTCTGGGAAATGAGGACTTGAATAAAAATGTTGGTTGAAGGCATGGGTGGATTTGCTCGCCAAACTTTAGAGTGTTTTAAAATTGGAATGAAGTGTAGGTTAGAAATGGAGATGATTTCAACTCAGAGAGTCAAAATGCTTCATTCTGAAATTCTTTGAATTTCTTCTCATTGAAATTCCACATCCATATTGTAAGGAAGTGACCGACGCTGTGCTGGGACATGTCTGAGACAGCTAATTGTGAATCTTTAGCTTAAAATCACTCATGTGGGTGGAGGAGCACAGGGCCCACCAGCAGGCAGGTCTGAGGAAGGGTGAGCTGGGTACCGAGTAGGCTGGAGGCAAATTAACTCATTAGTCCACAGGCTCGTCAGGTCCTTTCCCTCCCTTTGAACACCACAGAACTCCTCGTTAGTCACTATTCATACAGTTGCACACAGACTCTTTCTTAAGCATTCACATATTTTATGAAGTCAGAAAACACTTTTAAGATGCAAAAACCCCGATGGTTTTAATGAATTTAACAATAAACAGGCAGAGACTAAAGCGTGCACAGTGCTGAGGTCAAACTCACACTGAATTTCCACTGGCCTCAGCTCAGAGGAGCTTCAAGCCCATGCTTTCACTTCCAAATCACGCTGGGCTGGTGAAAACAGAGTTTTTACTCATGCTTCACACATAAATGGGGAATTTTGGTGTGCTGGGGGTCACTCAGAGCCCATTGCTGGGTGCTGGGTGCTGCTTTGGCTGAGTTTTTGCAGAGGAACCCTTCAGTTTAGGTTGCTGCTGCCACCCAACACTGATCTGGCAGCGGAAAACTTTCTTCACATGCCTTTACATTTAACTAAGACAGCTTAATTGTTACTCAATGAAAGCCCAAATCTGCAGCTGAGGCATCGCTCCATGCCAGGGAGAGGAGCTGGGATTAAAGATCTGGCAGGGAGAGACCCTTGTGCAAGGGCAAGGAAGATAATTTAGAAATATCCATAAAACAGGAGACAAATCTTTAAATATTTATTAAAAACAAAGTTTGACTGTTAATTCCCCTTCACACATGACCCGTGAAAGAGATTGTAGAGATGGGGAAATGAAACCACAAAGCCAGTGAGGGATTTGCCTGAGGCCTCAGCCATAAATCAGGCTCTCAACTGGAGAGCAGCTCTTCCTGCTCCCTCCTGACTCCATCTCCTCTCCCCAAAAAACACAAAGGGCCCAGGCTTTAGCCATGTGCCCCGGGTGCCACCTGGGAGTGATGCTCAGCAAGGTGTCAGAGCTCAGAGATGAACCCTGCAGCTACACAGGGAGCACCAGGGAGTGGCTGGCATCTCCTTATTTCTCCCCAATCTTATCCTGCTCCATGATGAAACAACCAGCCTTCTCCAGCTGTGATGAAACAACTGGGAGTTGTTGTCTCCAGCTTGGCAGTGCTTTCCTGGCCTTATCAATGAAAACACTCCTGAATTTTATCCAGTGTTCTATGTCATTGGTGGGGAACATGATTGGTGTTGGCAGCTTTTTGTTTAAATAGAGGATTTAAGCCTCCTTTTGGAGTCTTTCCGATTTTTACCCAGCTGTTCTGTGATTTTTCATTTGGGTGGCTCAATCCTTACCTGTGCAACCACAAGGCCACCTGTGGATTCCTGGAGACAAATCCATCTCTCTCCATTCTTTTTTGCAAGTTGGTTGAGCCTTACCCCCAGCACCCATGAGCAGCCAGGCTCCCCAAACCCCCCCTTGGCTGCCCAAACCCCCCTGAGCTGCCCAAATACCCCTGGGCTCCCCCAATCCCCCTGGGCTGCCCAAATCCCCCGGGTGCCGTGGCTGTGCCGTGTCCCCGCCGTGTCACACCGCCCAGATGTGCCTGCGGAGCCTCGGCCAGCGCCGCTTCCTCCCGTGGGACTCTCCAGATAAGTCACTTGTGTATTAAAAGTTGTTTACCCCGTGCTCAAAGCAGGATGCTTCCCTTATCTGCAGGCAGAGCCAATTCCCCCCGTGCCTCCGTCATCGCTGGCTCCTGGCTCCGGTGGCTCTGCGTTATCTCCGTCTGCAGCACAGACAGACCCTGCCCCGAGCAGCCCCCGGGCTCACTGTGCCCACTCCGACATCTTCAAAAGCTCCAAATTGCTCTGTAATTTGAATCTTTAACAACACGTGGAGAAATCTCCCTGGGCTGGCCTGTATCATGTCTCCTGAGTGGCTTCGTAAATACCACGCTGAGGAATTTGGGGTTTCTCCTGTGTGTGTGTGTGTGTGTGTGTGTGTGTGTGTGTGTGTGTGTGGGTGAGGGATGTTTGTGTTCTACAAAATGCATTTTCTGCTTTTCCCCTAGGAAAACTACTACACATCTACTGTGTGTCCTTTTCCTCACCCCTCCATCCCTGTCCTATAGCTCTGGCTCTTGTACCCTCACTGACGGCAGGGTTTAGCCCCCCATCCCTGATTCCCAAGCCAGAGGGCTCCAGTGGCTCCTCCTGGGCCACCACCGTGGTCAAGCCCCCATTCCCATCTTGCTGAGATGCAGAAGCCACATGCAGAAAGTCAGGATAGGGGAAAAAAAAGCTCAATGGAATGTATTTATCTGAAAACAATAGTGTGTCTGGATGGAAAAGGCAGCGTTTTATACACCAATCATGTGGTTGTTGTTAGTGTTTTCCAAAACACTCAGAGGTACCTTATGTGTTAAGTAAGGGCAGCTTGGCCTATTCTGCTTAAAAAGCCAAAAGTGCATCTCTGCACCTCCAAGTGCTCTTGTGTTTCAGCCCTGCTCTGAGGCCCAGCTGGCTGCCAGAGGAATTTCCCGTTCCCCCAAATCTGCAGTCACGGGGTTTGAGCTCAGCCCAAGATGCTGCAGCAAATATTTATGGTTGTGTTTCAGTTCTCCCTTTCCAGCCCCTTCCCTGAAGCAGGAGAGTGTCCTGGAAGCCTGGGCTGGTCCTGGCAGCCCTGCCTGGCTCTGTGCTGCCACGAGGGCTTGGGATGCCATTCCCAGTGCCCCAGCTCTGGATGCAGTCCTGGGCCAGGTGCTCTGGGATGACCCTGCTTGAGCAGGGACGTTGCACCAGATGTCCCCAGCAGTGGTGGGGATGTTCCTTTCCAGGCTGGCCTGTTCTGTGACTCTGTGGGGACCCCATGGGGACAATGCTCCTGGGCGATAGGGCAGCACCATGGCTCCAGCTCCATCCTTTCTCCAGGCATGGAGCTGCTGCAGGGAGGGATTGTTTGAAGCTGCTCCAGCCGAGCAGGAGCGTTCATTTCCTCGGCTGAGGCAGCCCCAGAAACCCAAGATCCACTGATAGCCATTGAGCAAGGATTTCCATTTTTGGTGCGAGCTCAGACTTAAAATAGACAGTCTTGAGCGAGGAAGAAACTCTGTTGACAGAACATAGGGAACATTCCTCCAGTGTACTTTTGCAAAGGACTATCTCTGTCTTTAATCTCCACGGCGTTTCCTGCAGGTCTCCCGGGCCCAGCTTCCCTCTCATTGTTCCTGGCGCTTTTGGAAATGACCTCAGGCAGTTTGCAGTGACTGGCGACCCACGGTCAGAATGACTAACCCAGTCTGTCTCCATCCCTTGGACATGTCCCATTGACTAAATAAATGACAGGCACTGACATGTGAATAGAAACAAAAACAGCCTGACAAGTGAAATCTTAACTCTTTGGAGCAAAGAGACGTCTGGACGAGGGGCTCATCCTGCTCAGGGAATCACTGCAAAAAGTCCTGACAGGGGTGAAAACGCAGCGAGGCTGCCCAGCTGCTCAGGACACATGCAGACTGGGGAGACAAACGCCTCTCATATTACTTTTAATTGTTGAAAATTGGTTTGTGCAGCTTTTTTATCTCGGCACATCTTTAATTAAAAGCGCAGCTCAGTGTTTACGCGGCCGTTTGGGTGTCTGGGCTCAGCAGGAATAATTCCACGGGGCGTTACAAGGGGCAGTGAGGACAGAGGCTGGCACAGCATCCCAGCCCTGTCTTGGACCCCCAGCTCACCACAGGGGATTCTGGAGATGCTTCCTGCCATTCCCATTCCCATTTACTGCACAGAACCACCCTTTGGAGAGGTGATCCTGCCTCCCCAGGCCTGCATGGACCTGCCTGCACCGTTGTGAGGGAATATATGGATTTATGCCCCTCCTAAAAGCCACCAGTGCTGCTGCCATCAGGTTTCAGGGACAGAAATCCTCTTTTTGCCCAGTGCCCTCCATCCCCATCCCACCAGAGTTTGGGAACGTGCCCCACCGTCCCAGCATGAGCCATTTTTTAATGCTGTCTTTTTTGGTGCTGTTTATGCACCAAACTTGCTGTCTTTGAAATCTAACAATAGTTTTACCAATAAGAATAGAATTAGTGTTAATAAGCTACATTTGTGGATGTTTGTTTTCTTGGAAAAGTAGGCAAGTATTCTCTTCAATTTCATCAATTAAATGCTGTAATGACAATAATTAATAACGCTGTTTAGCAGTTATTAGCACTGGGTGCCTTGTTAGGATGTCTGTGTTAGCTCAGGTTTAATAATGAGCTTCACATAAATCCAAAAAGAAGAAAATAATGATATGGGGAGTGGTTGTAGCGCTGTGGTCTGAGGGCTTCTTGCTTTAATGTAAGTAACAAATAATTCCCTCTGGCTCTCAGCATTTGTGGATAAGGCCATAAAAAGGGAGCAAAAAAAAAAAGAAAAGAAAAGAGGAAACCTCAGCTAATAAAAATGCCACCCTGGCTTTATGGCCACAGGAGGAGCGTTTGTTGTTTGGCTAATGATGATGGGAACAGCTCCTGTTGGGATGGCTGATGTCCCTCTGTCCTCCTGCACGTGTCCCACCTGTTTGGAGAGCACAGGGACAGGGGTGGTGGCATTGGGAACAGGGTCACTGTCACTGCCATGGGCACAGCCCTCAGCTGGATGTGGCTTCAGGAGGAGTTGGCAGGACTTGCAGCCACAACTTTTGTCCTAACCTGGCTTTGGGAATTTACTGTCTTTTTTCCTTTGTCCTGAGCTGGTGCTGGCCAGCTGCTGTCCCTACCACGGGGCTGGTGAAGCTCAGTGAAGAGAGGGATGGTCCCATGAAAAGTGGGACAAGGATTGCTGGGATTTGGTTCCTGCAACCCCTCAGCTGAGCTCTCCACACTCCTCCTCTCTCGTTGCTGTTTTGGTCTCGTTTCACCACATCTGGTCACTGTGCATCAATCATATACCAGCTGAATAAAAAAGAGGCTGGGAGCTAAAGCCCACTCATTTCTATAAAATGAGTTTTCTGTCGAGTGCCTGCTCCAGTCAGTGCTCCATCCTCTCATTCTCACCCCAGCATGGCCTGGTGGGCTGTGGGAAGCTCTTTGCAGACAGCAGCTCAGTTTTGCATCCCTGAGCCAGGCTGGGTCCAGCACAGACTGGATTTTGGGAAGGGTAGGTGGATTTTGGGAAGGATGGGTGGATTTTGGGAAGGGTGGGTGGATTTTGGGATGGGTGGGTGCCCAGACTGGGCAGTGAGGTGTTCCAGGCCCACCTCAGGAGATAAATAAAGATCAGAATTCAGCTGGGACCTGTCTGGAGGAGGTGACAGGGGCTACACCAGGGCTTGGCTCACCAAGACTCCAGCACAAGGGTTTGGTGTCAGAAATGCACGTCCAGCTATGGAAAACCCCAGTGCTGGCTCTGAGGGGATGGAAAGGGCTCTGCAGAGGGCACCTGCACCCTAGAGCTGCCTGACTGGCAGCCAGGACCCCTGTGCAGCAGGGAGAGGTGCTGCTGGCACCCACAGAGCCTTGGGGAAGGAGCTGCTGCTCCTGATCCTCTCCCAGCAGCTTGGAATGTCAGAGCCAGCGTTTTCCTGGACACACAAGGGTTCTCAGTAGAGTTTGAGGAACAGAAGGGCCAGCCCCGGGGGTGCCAGCTCAGAGAGGGCTTTTCTCATTCCATGATGTGGCAATGGAATGGAGAAGATCCCCTGGAGGCCTGACTGGCTTCCAAGCAGCATCTGCCCTCTCAGCAAAGCCTGCTGCTGTGCTGGGTGTTTCAGCTGGGTGTTTGCTGGACCAAACTGTGTCCTGCTGTGTCCTGGTGTCTGTTTAAGGCTGATTTGCTCTCAGTAACACCCAGCAGTGCCAATGACTTCAGGGGCAGCTCCTTTCCTCCCTAATCCTGCTTTTTGTTGGAAAAGCAGCCCTGGAGATCCTGCAGCCAGCTGCCAGCAGGGACACTCAGATCACAGTTTCAACACAAAAAGAGATGGAGCTTTGGTACTTCAGCAATGAGTGCCTCTGGCTACCTTTGGTCCAGACTCAAAACAGAGAAGCCAATATTCTCTTTTTCATGTTCTTCATATCCCCGTTTAAAGGTTGTGAGAAATTTGGGGAAGCATCAGCCCAGCATGTGCTGATCCCGCAGCCGTGTCCCAGGACCAGCTTTAAAAGCCTTTTTCAATTTTCCCTTGCTGCCTCTCCAGCCAGTGACTCAGTCCCTATTTCTATTCTCTTCCCACTTCTGTTCCTGCTTCTCCAAAGTTCTGGTCAGCGGCAGCAGCTTTTGCTGATGTCTTGTGGCTGCTTCTCTCGGAGTTATTATTGGAGATGCCTACGAAATAACAGTGCTGCTCTGTGAGACGCTGCTGCACCACTGCAGAAAATATTTACCAAAGCTGTGGTAAGCAGCTCTTTACTGGAGTGACTGGCGTCTGCTCTGAAGCTGCCCAGACGCCACTCACTCCAGCAAAGAGCTGCTGCAACAGAACAAATTGCCCAGGGCAGCAGATCTTGGGCAGGGAGAAAAGCCAGCAGCCCAGTCTGTCTGTCTTTGTGTTTTCTAAGGGAGAAAAATTATCTTTTTACAAGCCTGCCCTAGTTGGCTCTGACCAGCTCTTCCCAGAAAATACCATCATAAATAGGAGTGCAAACTACTGCAGAAATGGACAGGTTGCCATGTAGGGCTGACCTTTCTCAGATCTGCTTTGGTGTCTTCTTCAACCTTCCTTCTCCTCCAGCCCTGCTGTGTTTTTAACTTCTGCTTCTAGCAGAGCACCACTGGACACAACAAAACTCAATTAAAATCCATTTTGGACGTAAACATATACATTTATATATACTCCCTTTGCTTTCTGGCCCAACTTCAAATAGAATAATCCTTTTTTTAATCCTATCCCCCTGGGGAACTTCCAGTTTTGTGTTTGCAAATTGTATGGGTAAACATGGAGAGGGGTAGATTTATTTTATTTAAGGACACTGGGCTTGGCATGCTACACAGTTTGTTGCTGGATCAGCGTGGTGGCAGCACACAGAACTGTTTTTCTTACTCAAATAGTCCCTTTCCAGCACAAAAATGACAATTTATCAAAGCCAAGCCAACAGGGATGTAAAGGGCAGTTTCAGAACTGGGTGTTATCTGCCTGGAAAAGGCTCCAGAAAGGCAAACTGTGTCCACAAGCTGCTGAATAAAAGGTGATAGAAGGACAAACCCCTGGTGATTTCTGGATGAGTCCTCTGGTTGTAATTCCCTTCCCATCTGAGCACAGCAGCTGGTCCATATGACAGAACTGGGCTCCTGTAGCCAGAGCAGGGCAGGAGGGGTTTAGGGGCTGCTGGTCCTTCCAAGACTGGAGAAGGAAGGATTGAGGCTGAGGCAGATGGTCCAAATTCCCAAAGTCCCAAATTCCCATGCAGGCAGAGGCTGGACTCAGCATGTGCATCTCTCTCCTGCAGGACCCTCAGAGGCTGCACCATTTCTGGAGTTGCTGAAGGTGACTTTTTTCCCCCATCCCCTTCATCATCCAACAGAATCCCAGAACGGTTTGTGTTGGAAAGGATCTTAAATCTTATCTTGTCCCATCCCTGACCATGGGCAGGGACAACTACCACTATCCCAGGGTGCTCCAAGCCCCATCCAACCTGGCCTGGGACACTGCCAGGGATCCAGGGGCAGCCACAGCTTCTCTGGGCACCCTGTGCCAGGGCCTCCCCACCCTCACAGCAAAGAACTTCCTCCTAATATCCAACCCAACCCTATCTCCATCAGTTTCAATCAATTCCTCATTGTCCTGTCACTCCAGGCTCTGGTAAAAAGTCCCTCTCCATCTTTCCTGTAGGTTCCCTTCAGGTGCTGGGAGGATCTTCACCATCCTCTCCTCATGCTCACACCATGGTGGGATCCACTGGGGCTCCCAATGCACCACGAGATGGGAAATCCTCCTGAATAAAGCACCAGATTGAGGCTCAGCAATCAATGCCTTCATCCTCTCCAACCACACACCTCATTTTCTCAGCTCATCAGTTCAAAAGGCCACGGAGGATCCCAGTCAGTGGCAGCAGAAGGGACACTGGGAGGTCTGATGGCAGCCCTGTGCTCACAGATCACTCTCCCATGCCAAAGGGAAGCCTGGGCACACCTCATGGAGCCCTTCATCCTTTTCTGCTTTGCTGAGCTGATTCTGCATTTTCTGAAGGTATCCAAGGCTGCTCAGAGAGGATTGGACTTCTCAGATGGGATTTTCAGCACCACTGGGAATGACAGGAGAAGATGTTTCTCCTGCTTCGTGTTTCACCCTGTGACTGACCAAGTGCCAAGGTGTGCCTCTGGCTTGTTCTGCCATGGGAAAAATAGAAATGAATCTTTTATTTAGGAGAAAAGCCCCCACTTTTCTCTCTGTGGAGGCTGGCATTGTGTTTGGATGAAGGCACTCTTCCTGTGCTACAAAACCAGAGACACCAATGCTTTCCTTGGATTGCAGCAGGGCTTTTCTGGGATGGCTTGAGTTTGTTTTCCTAAAAATGTAAGCAGCAGCACAGGGGATAATCCTGTACTCGTGGCACTGGCCTGACTTGTGGTTCAATCCTTGTTTGTCCTGAGCCAAGCCAGGGAACTGAACCCAATACTCCCTATCTCAGATCAAGGCTCTCACCTCCAGTGCTAAAGTCAGACTCTTTCTCCCTCAGTAACTGCTTAATTATTTTTTACAATTTGGTCCAGCTCCACCTAGAAGGAATTTAAAGAATTCATGTCCCTGCTCCTCACCTTTCCTGGGATGGGGACCACCATGGATGGATGCCATCACCCACCCTGAGGGCCTTTGGGGAGATGATTTTACCTCTGTGGGTTTGACTAGAAATCCAGGCTTGCTCCAGAAAACTTTTGCAAGCAACATTTCGTGGAAACTGGTACTTTGCTACCAAAAAAGAAAGAAAAAAAAAAGAAAAAAAAAAAATTCTGGTTTTGCCGAAGTGACATTTTCTGACCCAAGAAAACATTTTGTCAAAAAGCTTCCCAACCACTCTGCTGGGAATGTGCTCTTTGCCATCAGTCCCCAAGGCTGGAGCGCCGGGGTGTTGAAATGTTACTACAGCCCTGGAAACTGTGAGTCAGCTTGTCCCCACCCACAGCAGATACTCGTGGGAAGGGCCTTGAAAAGCCTGGAAACTCAGCAGCTCCTGCCTTGCGGAGTTTCCATTAACCCGTTCACATTAATTCCTGGTGAAAGGCAGAACTGGGCGAATTTCTGTTGGATTTTGCCTCTTTTTTCTCCTCCTTGACGGTGATGAATTTTGGAGGGTATTGAATTTCAAGCCATCCCTAAGCAATTTGGCTGCTGTGGCCCAATTCACCCCCCAGCCCTGAGCCCCACGGGAAGCAGATGCAGCCTCACCATGGATCCAGTGGGATTTGGATTGGATGGGTGGATGGAGGGATGGATGGATGGATGGATGGATGGATGGATGGATGGATGGATGGATGGATGGGAAGACTCTGATCCCACTTAGAGGAAAGGTGCCAGAGCAAAACTGGCCACTGGGCTGTGATGGAAATGCACCAACCTGGGCATTCCCTGGCTTGGCACAGGGTCCTGCCGTGATGTCCCAGGTTCTCTGTGGGGTTTGGGCTGGGGGTGATGCTGTACCCCTGCTCTGGAGCCAGGCTGGGAGAGCTGGAATGTTCATCTGGAGAAGGCTCCAAGGAAATCTTTGAGCCCCTTCCAGGGCCTGAAGGGGCTCCAGGAGAGCTGGAGAGGGACTTGGGATAAGGGATGGAGGGACAGGACACAGGGAATGGCTTCCCACTGCCAGAGGGCAGGGCCAGATGGGAGATTGGGGAGGAATTGTTCCCTGGGAGGGGGGGGAGGGGCTGGCACAGAGAAGCTGTGGCTGCCCCTGGATCCCTGGAATGTCCAAGGCCAGGTTGGATGGGGCTTGGAGCAGCCTGGGACAGTGGAAGGTGTCCCTGCCCATAGCAGAACGGACACTGGATGGGCTTTAATGTCCCAACCAAACCGTTGCATGATTTTATGCCCCAGAAGAGTTGGCAAAGTGTGGTTACATCCCATGGGAAGAGTTTTGCCAAAGCTGCAGCTCCTCCAGGATAGAGGTGCTGAGGTGAGATCACATCTCTGCACAAAGGGTTTCAAGATGCCAAGGAGGTCTGGGAATGTGGAGTCCAGCAGTTGGGAAATTTGGAGGAAAACTCTTCAAATATAATTTATTTTTTTTCACTTTGGATTTATCAAAATGTCTCATTCTGATTTTAGCTTTTTCCATTTTGAAGAGGGTCCAAGGTCCTATCACTGTGTGTTACCACACAGGGTATAACATTTGCAAGAGTAAAATGAAAAGTCAGTTTGAACTGGAAAATCATGGCAATGTCATGAAAACAAAGGAAACGGGACATTCTAATGTTGTCAAAACCTTTTCTTCTCTGGTTCCTTTCAAAATCAGCTTCCAGCAAAACCAGCAGGATTTTATGAGGCATTTGAGTTTTTGGCAGAGCCCCTGGCTCTGGCACAGCAGGTTTGTGGTGGTTTCTCTGGTTGGGCTCAGACACTCCAAGTCTCCATTCCTGGGGGGAATATAATTTAAATGTGTCCCCCATGTGTCCCCCATCCCTTGGGGATCCCCATCTGCCCCCATTTTCAAGGCATTAAAATAACCTACAAGTCGACCTCTTACAACATTATTTAAATGTCAATTATTCATTTTGTGTTTTAACCCCTGCATTCTTTTTTTTGATCAGGAATGTATCAAATACTAGAGATTAAAAAAAAAAAAAAAAGGGCAGAAAATCATGATATTAATTTTCCTTACTGAACACCTGGAGTGCCACAGTCAGGGTTTGGGCTCTGCTGATGCCTTTGAGGGTGCTGGCAATGGCAGGGCTGGTCCCTGTCCCCCTTTTTCCCCCACCCCAGCTGCAGTTTGGCTTTGGGAAGAGGTTGGTGCCCTCCTGGCCACCCACGGTCCTCTGGGACCCAGGAGGATTTGGCTTTGTGTCATACCTGGGAGATCCATGTCAGATAACACTGGCAGGCTTTCAAAAGCTTCTCTCCAGCTTCTCTGCCAAGACCTATAGGATGTGTTCCAGAGCATCTCTCAGGAATGTTTGTTATTATGACAGGCAAAAAAAAAAAAAATAGAGGGGTAAAAAAAAAAAAGCAGTGAAAGAGCACATTACTGTTAATGACTAGAAATCCTTTAATAACCAACATTACTATAAATTATATGTGCATTGTGACAGGCACAATCGAGGGCTCTGTTTCTCGCTGCCCACGTTGGGGCAGGAACAATGTGCTGTTGTTGCAGGAGCTGGGATGGATGGCATTCCGCTGGAATTGGGGCTGCTCCTGCATACCTGTGCCCGTGGAGATGCTCGGCTGCTCCAGATCCCATGAAAGCCCCATTGTTCTTCCTGCCATATTGCACACTCCATGATTATAGAGCCTTGGATGAGCGCTGAGACGTTGGAATAATAACCTATTCTTAGCTCTAGCAGTGCTATATTTAAGATTTATATATATTTAAATGTTGGTAATTGCACATTTGGGACATACTGTAATTCGGGTGACAGCTTGGAAAGACAGTGTTGGAAAGAAAAGCATCGGTTTCATTTAGGGAGGTGAATCCTGGGGTCAGGCAGGGCAGGGTGATCCGTGTGGATGTTAAACAAGGGTTGGAACATCTCTGGAGCAGCCTCAGCATGGGCAGGGATCCTGCCAGGGTTGGAAATCCATCCCTGGAAGTGTCCAAGGCCAGGCTGGATGGGGCTTGGAGCAACCTGGGACAGTAGAAGGTGTCCTCGCCATGGTAAAGGGTGAAACCAAATGGGCTTTAAGGTCCCTTCCAACCCAAACCATCCCATGATTCCATGAAATCCAGCAAATCCCAGTTTCTACTTCTGTGTCTGAAGCTGGATTTATTTCTTTGTAGCCCTTTTGTGCCTTTTCACTGTGAAAAAAAGGCATTTTCCTCCCACAGTGGGGTGTTGGGTGACTTCAGTCCAAACTGTCACTTCTGCAGGTGGCTGAGAGCTGAGCAGTATCAGAGGCAGCAAGGCCCTCATAAGTTTTATATAAGTTTTTATATTTTTAACCAGGCAAGCTGCACATTTCCTAAACTCCACCCCAAAATGGCAGGGGAAAAGGAGCTTTGCCCCTGGTCCTACAGGTCAGAAGGGGCAGAAGTGACCCCAAAATCAAAAGATCTGTTTACATTCTGTGTTTATATCAGTGCAAATGTTGGTGGCACACACCTATGGATTTTAAATGATGATTTTAATTTGATGTTACACTGATTAAGTTTGCTGGGGAAAAAAAATTGTAGTCTTCATCCAGTAGATTTAAAATATGTTCTTGGGTGGATTAGGGCAGGTTTGGGGAAATGTGGACAGAAATTTGGACAGAAACCTTCAGGTATGGAAAAAGCCACCCAAAAGATTCCAAGAGAAAAACTACAAACGTTCAGGTTTGCCCAGGATCTCTTGGTAGAAATAATTTCATTGGTTTGGTTTTGGATGTTTTTCCTTTAACTGATCAACTGCTGGGGGATTAATTGCCCAGATTAATTTTTGCTCATTAGCGAAGTCTTCAGGCTGACCCCAAGCTTTTCCTCCAGCAGGTTCCCACCGATCCATCCCGGGGGTGGGGGAAACTTCCCCGCATCCCTGGGGATGGAGCGAGGATGGGCAAAGCCGTCCTGCTCCGAACCCCCGGATTCGCCTCCCTGTCCCGGCGGGATCTCCGCGCGGAGGGTGGGAATGGCTATTTTATAGGAATTAATTTATGTATTCCATATTCGGGGAAGGGTTATTTGGGATGGGTCCCATCCAGGGGTGCCGCTCCCCACGGTCACTCTATCGCTGTGGCTGCGCGGGGCGGGACACGAGGCCGCCGCTCCCCCCGCTCCCGGCGGCGCTGCCGGTGGCCTCGG
>VXBB01024199.1:188235-298458 GCA_013399915.1 Illadopsis cleaveri | reverse complement strand
TACCCCCGCCGCGGGGATCCCCGGACCCGCGGGGACATCCGGGGCTCCTGCTTTTCTCGGGTTTTCTCATTTTTTACATTCTTTTACATTTCATAAGTGAGCCTGAGTTTGGTCTTCTTGAAGGTTTTTTGTTTCTTTCAGCAATACTCGATAGTGTGTCCATGTCAGCAGGGAGTAGTTACATGGAACAGAGACATATTGGAGTCTGAGGTGCAGAAATCGAAATGAGATTTAACTGGCTGTACAAAAACTGTAATGGAACTGGACAGCTGGATTCCCACTGCCAGAGGACAGGGAGAGATGGGATATTGGGAAGAAGTTCTTCCCTGTGAGGGTGGTGAGGCCCTGGCACAGGGTGCCCAGAGAAGCTGTGGCTGCCCCCGGATCCCTGGAAGTGCCCAAGGCCAGGCTGGATGGGGCTTGGAGCAGGCTGGGACAGTGGAAGGTGTCCCTGCCCATGGCAGGGGGTAGAACGAGATGATTTTTAAGGTCCCTTCCAACCTAAACCGTCCTATGATTCTATGCTGACTGTCCCTTTTTCTGGCAAGAACTTTGATTTTATTATTTCTTTTGCAATCTGGGCTCCTGCCTCGCTTTGCATCACTTCTTTCAAAGAAACTTCTCTTCTGGGCGTGCTTCTCCCGAAGGTCGCTAGAGGCTGGAGGCAGCTTTTTTATTCCAGTTGGAGTTGAGCTGCGCTTTCAGGAACGGGGCATTTATTTTAGAAACGGGAGAAGTTTCCCAGTCTCTTTCCTGCAGCTCTGGTGCTTTTCCCAGCGGTAAGCGGCTGCCAGCCCTGTGCTGGGAGTAGTAGAAAGCAGAGCTGTTATCAAGTGGCTCCTTATCACTTTGATAATGGGTGGCTGTGCCAGGACCCCACCCGCGCCGGCTGGGCGCTGGTAACAGGAGCCAAGAGAAGGCCTTGATGCCCTTTTCCACAAGTGACTCCCTACAGGGATCATCCTCTTGGTGTTTCCCACCCAGTTTGCTGTGGGGTGTGAAAGTTCTGAGGTGCTTCGAGCAAGTCCCTGGTGACAGCAGGTCTGGCATGGGACCGGCACAGCCAGGTCTGGCTGTTACATCCACATAGGGACATCAGCACCTTTTTTTTTGGGGGGGGTGGTTTATAAGCCAGCTGTAAGAAGAGCACCCCTCTCTATTAGCGGAAACAGGGAAGCTTTTCTGAGAAGCAATAGATGGCCCCAGAACCGTCACAGGGGGGATGCTGAGGTTCTTTTTGATTAATTCAGCCAGGCTGAGCTGCAGTTGCTGGCTGGGTGCTCTCAGGTCCAGGTGAGAGCTGAGGAGCACTCCCAGTGTTTCCCTACTCTGGGGTCAGTGTGGTGCCACCACTGGACTTTGCAGTACAATTTCTCACTGAAGTGGGTGCCTGCTCAGTGCTGATGCTTTGATACAGCCCATTGAAGTTACAATTCAAGAAACATCACTGTCATGTTATGGAAGGGGGAAACAGGTGACCCTCTGATCAGGGCCTGGAGTTGATGAAGGACCTTCTTTGGCCTTCCCCGTGGTCTTGGCCCTTCCAAGAACAGCGAGAGCTAGTTGAATGACCTGATTCAGCAAAGCACCTCTGAGGACCTGCTGAACTTGGAGCACTTGACTGCTCAGTTCTGCTGCTTAAAGTCGAGCTCAGGAGCTTTGTGGGCTGGATTCAGGGTGAGGGGCATCACGGTGGCCTCTGAGCTGCTTCTATGCTGAGGCCTTTTGGGATGGACCAGAGTTACTTGGTTGGCTTGGTGGCTGAAGCCAGCCTGGCTCTGGTGCCAGCCCTGTGTGCCAAGAGGAGTCTTTCCATCACCCAGTCCTTCTTTTCAGTACTTGTGAAGTGTTTGGGGAGCACTTGTTAAGCCCTGTGTGTTGGAAGGTTGTTCCCCAACACAGATGATGGAAATGTCGTTCTTGGGGAGCAATTTGATGTTTTGTATGACTCAATCTGTGGATGTTCAGGCACAGATATGGAGCAGAGGGGTGCAGCATTTTCAGCAGCAAAGCTCACTTTGAAACTTCAAGGTGGAACTCCCATTCTTCAAAAATTAGGAAAACCTTGGTCTCCAGTTGCTTCCAGTGTGTTTTCCACTGGGTGTTTCTAACCTTGGAAGAGTTTCTACCCCAAAAGAGAAAGCGAGAGGGTTTGTTGATAATCTGAACACAGCTCTAACCTGAAGTTTTGTTTTTCCAGAGTCTCCACCACCTCCCTACTCTCGGCTGTCTCCTAATGATGAGCTAAAGCCACTGGGTACGTGTTTTGTCTCTTTTGATCTCCGGGGAACTCTTTCATGGTGCAACCTTGGTGCTGGTTCTGAGACAGCCCTGCCTGGCACGTCAGGCAAAAGCCAACAAGTCGGGGTTTTATGGCTGCTCATTATTTCTGAGCAAGCATCAGCTGATGGGTTTTAAGAAGTAAATGGATGCCAGTTTATCCTACCAAATTACTGTGTAGACACATGCATATTTTCCAAAATAATATGAAGCTCTATTTTTAATGAAGGCGTAATGAAAGGTTACCAGACGTCATGTTTTGTCTGTGTGTGTAATCTGCGGGAGTGGGAGCTCCTGGGTGCCATTTCCATAAAGGCCTGGCTGTGCTGCTCCAAGGAGGAACCAGCTATTACCCTTCCTCTGCTCCTTATAAAGAGATGGAAAGTCTTTGAAACTGTGGTGCTGTGTCATTTCTGAACGGCGTGTCACTTTTCCTGGGGAATTCGAAAAGGTTTTCCAAACAAAGTTGGTGGAGGCAGCTTTGGGGTGTGGAGTGCAAGGTGCTGGAGAGCCTGGCACCCTTGGATACTGCTCCAGTGTGCTGCATGTTGGCCTGGAGACGTTTTGAGCTGGCACTGCTGCATCCTCACCACCCTTTCTCTGCCCTGCTTCTTGCTCAATTAAATGGGAAGCAAAGACATGGGAGAGAAGGGAGGAATCCCACATCCCTCTTGGATTTCTTGCTGGGATCAGTGCAGGTGGGAGCTTTATCCCATGGTCAGTGATTTACTGGGGTTAATGACCATGGGGAGCTGCTTTTGCTCCCATGGGGGAGGAGACCAGTGGGGTTTTTCAGGGATAGGAGTAGACAGCAGTGCCTGTCCCACCCAGCCCCGGGGGAGGGCAGGAGCTGCCCCTGCCAAAGGTGAGTCCCTGCCCTGCTCAGCCATGTGTGCATCCTGTGCCTGCCACAGGCTGTGACCAGAGTGGCCTGCAAGGCCAAGTTGGCTGGTGGTGGCTTTTTTTCTTTTTTTGTTAGGTGTGGAGGCAAAAAAAAAAGGAGTTGTCCCTCCCTGTGCTCCCCCTTCCAAGTTAATTCCCTTTAGAAACTGCTTGTGCTGCAGGGAGAGATGATAGTGAGCAACACGTGACTTTATTAAAACAACAGCCAGGGGTTGAAATTTGCTTCACTGGCTTGTTTGATTGGAAAAATAATGGTTAATCTGTGAGCAAACAGTTGAGCACTTAATTAGAGGGGTGTAAGCAAGAGAGAATAACAAAGACTCTTAACTTGTTAAAACAAAGTTTCCTTCGCTTCAGCAAAGAGGAAGGAAGGAAGCAAGAATAAACAGCTTCAAGAATTTTAATGGTGATAATTAAGTATAGTAACTCTGACTTGTTTAGAGGCTTAATGTAACTTTATCCAGTAAGCACCAAGTTCCTACTTGTTTGATCAACTTAACTGGAGTTATTTTTGTGGTCGAGGCAATTCAAACTTTGCATTTGCGTGGTGCAGCTACAAAGTTAATCGCTGCTTTCTGGCTCTGTGGAGAGTTTCTCTCGGGGAGGTGCTGGGAAGCCGAGCAGCCACGAGTGCTCACGTAGCGCTGGCAAACGCAGCCGGACTAAAAAGTGCTTTCTTTTCTTTTTCCTTTTTTTTTTTTTTCCCCCCAGATCTATCAGATTCCACGTTGTCTTACACTGAAACAGAGGCTACAAACTCTCCCAACGTGACGCCCGGAGATTTCTCAGGTTGGCAGCTGTTGGTGCCTTCCCACCCTCGGGGTCCGCGCCGGGGGCTGGTGGTGGGGCAGGAGGGGACGGGGGGTCCTGATGCTGCCCTTGGATTGTGTTCTGGGTGTGAAGGACAAAAAGAGCGGTTCTTTGACTTGGTTTTTCAAAAGATTCTGTGCTCTGCATGGTGTTACAAGATGCTGTTTGTGGGGTGAGCAGGGAGGTTTGGCAACAGGGCCGCGTGTGGAGGGCACCTGGAGCCATCCCAGGCTGTGGGGCCGGGCTGTGGGCCCTCCCCATTTCCATGGCAGGGGCAGTGAGGCTGTTCCAGGGCTGCTGCTTTGTGCTGGTTCTTGCCGGGTCCGTCGGGCTGGTGTTACCTGCTGGGCCCCGGCCCCGGGCTGCAATCCCTGCTTTCATGAGCAGGCTCCCAGCTACGGAGCCATTGAAGATTCCGAACAAAGCTCGGCTTAATTAGGTCCTGGTTTGTGCTCTGCCCCACCCTGCAACCTTTCATTCACTTAATGGGGCTCTGCAAGGCCTGGGGTGGTTTTACCTGACAGCAGGCAGGGTTGGGGCTTTCCCTGGCTCGGCACTGGGCTCTGGCTGCGATGTGATCATTCCACATCTTTCTCCTTGGTGTCTCATCCCGGGCTGGGGGCTCGCTATGTGTGGGGCAGGAGGGGCCTGCCTATAGGGCCACATTTAATTTCTTTGCCTGGTTCATGGTGTGAGAACTGGGATGAAGGCAGACAAAAGTGGGTTTTGGTGCCTCCTTCAGCAGCTGGGGTGGGGCTTGGACGGCTCTGAGCCTCATTGCTGGGTTGCTGAGCACAGGGATGGAATCTGCTGCTCACTTGAGGGGATGCTGTGAGTCAAGGGAGGTGGTGAGAGGGGAGCTTTGGGGTACTGGTCCCTTGGTCGTGGTGTTTCTCTTCATTTTCTTTCCTTGCAAGAGTTCGTGGTCAGTTTGGTGAGACTTGGGCATTCCTCGGAATGTTTAGGCTGATCCCAACCCCAAAGGGTGTTCAAACAGCACAGAGTCTGCATCATGGCACGGTGGCACATTTCCCTCTGGCGATTTTCCCTTCTCCTTGTGCTTTCAGGTGCCCCTGTGGTGGCCAGTGCCAGCCCAGGGGTTTTTGTTGTGCTGCCAAGTGTCCAGAGCAGGGGGGCAATTGATAGCAGGCCTGGGATAATTCAGCCTTGTGCTCTAATAAATATGTGTTTGCAATTCCTAACAAACATTCCTAGGGCTGGATGCATGTCCCTATAACTCCCCGTGCCCGTAGCTTTTTTTGTAACTTGATAATTGGCATTAATTACAGCAGCCAGGTTGGAAAAGTGGGGTTCCTGAGGATGTAATGGTTTCGCTTCTCCCATGGCTCAGTCTTTATGGGACATCTGGTGGGTTTGCTGGAAGAGAAGAGAGATTTTAACTTTTCCTTGAACAATATAATGATAACATGTGACCGAGATTGTGCTGAAACCGGATCCCTCCTCTCCCCCTGTGCCGTTTCCAATGGTGTAACTTTTAATAAGAGTCTGGGGCTGGGTGATTTATTTTTCCCCAGTGCTCACGATTGCTGAAAGAGGATAAGAGCCCTGCTGAAGTTAACCCATACATGTCATCACGGGGAAGTACAAGGGAAAAACCCACTTAGGCTCCAGTCTACCTGCCACATTTCAGTTTGTTTATTCTCCATTTCAACTCATTTAATAGCTTTGCTTGAAGTGTAGGTCTGTGGGAGTGATACACAAAGCACATGGTCCTCCCTGCCTCCTCCTGTGTACCGAGGGAGCTCAGTGTGCATTTAACTCGTCTTCCAAAAATAAGTACATTTTGGGTCTAGCACCAAGCCACTGCTATTTATTGGTCCAGCTTTGATCATCAAAAAAGCTTTTCCTACTAAAACCACAAAATTCAATTTTGTGTAACAAAGAGAACCATTCTTCTCCTGTTGCTCCTTTACTTGATGAGCTTCTAAACAGGAGGTTTTAGCATGAAGGCAAAAGATGATCTCTGTCATATGTGTAAATTTAAAAAAAAAAAACAAACTCTCTTTTTGAAGTAGAACCTTTCATGGCTATAATATTGCCCTTAAAAAGAGGAGAAGTCTTCAGTGAAATAGCAGGCTCACTGCAAAGTTCAGAGGAACAGTCAGTGCTAACTGGAAGCACAAGTTGTGGATGGTTGGGTGGATATGACCTGGATCCATGGATGATACCCCAGAGCCCTCTTCATCTCGTGCTCAAAGCATTTGGGTCTTGGAACAAAGCTGTTTGTCCAAGGATCAGTGTCCAGCCACAGCTTTTCCCTTGGAATGGGGATGCTCCTGTTTTCCCAGTGAGGTGCAATGGCCTGGCAAGATCTGGGTTGGTGGGAGAAAGCACTTGGAGATGCCTGACCCCGAAGTTTCCTCCTCCTGAGCTCAAGCAGTGGCACATTCAGTCTTGTGAGAGCACCAAGAGGGGCTCCATCTTCTCCTCATTAGATTCATTTCTGCCTGGGGAGCAGAGCTGAAGAAAACCTGCTGTTTGGGGAGTTATATTTTAAACTCAGGTGGTTTCAGGTGGCCTGGGCTGAGCCTGGTGTGTCCCCAGGGAGCCAGCAGAGCCTTGGCCAGTCCTGGCGTCACCGCGGCTCCCAGCCGGAGCTGGGGAAATACCAGGGAAAGGGCAAAATCCAGCAAGGCAGGAACAAAAGCTCAGCCTCGTGACTCATAATTGGTGGAACATTTGTAGTAATTTTTTTTCCCTTCCCCTCAGACTTGGCTCCTCCAGCACATGCCAAGAAGCTGCTGTACCCGTTAGACTTGCCAGGCGTGTGGAGGGCTGAGCGGGAGCTGGGGTGGGGTGGTGGGGACGTGCTGCAGCAGCTGCCGTGGGCTTTGGGATTGCCCGCCTTGCTCTGAACCCCACAGGGCTCTCCCTCATCAGCCCTTTTCTTAAAACCCATGGAACAGCCCCATTCCTGTTGAAAAAGCCCCATGGTGAGCGTTGAGCAACGTTCTTGTTAGTGGTGGCTTTAAATTCTGGAGGTCCTGAGGGGAGGACAGGTAGGAGAGCAAAAGGTGGTCTTGCACCTGTAGGTCTCTGTGCTGACTTGACCATCCCCAGGGAAGATGCTGGTTTATTTTTTTCCAAAAATAGTTGTTTTGGGTTCTTTTAAACTTTGAAATCACTTCCCATGTGCTGAAACTCTCCAAGAGTTTCAGCTCTGGTGAACTCTTGTATATCTGAAAATGTGCATCATAATAAGAAATGTTGAATTGGTGGTTTATTGGAGGAGAGATGAATTCCAGTCCGTGCTCCAAAGCAGCAGGAAGGTGTTTTCCACCTGGAAATGGAAGCACAGGCATGAGTTTATTCCCAGCAGCTCTGCTGATGTCCAGAAGGTGCAAGGCTCCTTGTGGAGATGAGCTCTGCTTGATGACTGATGATGGTGGAGGAAAGCTGGGAATTAACAGAGAGAAGAGACAGAGACTGAATGAGCTGGAGCTTATTTAAATTATTTCTGATTTTTATTTTTTTTTAGGATCTGGGAAGATGGGGAAGTTTTTAGAGGGCAGTGGTAGGGCTGAGGGCATTGGATTTGGGGAGCAGGGTCCCTGTACCAACCACCAAAGGAAGGAAGAAGGCAGGAGCATCCATCCCAGCTGGTGACTCAGCCCTGCTGAGGCAATGCCACGGCTCCAGGCGAGAGCCAGAGGGCTTTTTCTGCTTCCAGCAATATTTAGGATGAACTTAAGGAAGCATACTTTAAAACCCACTGAATGGAGAAAGTGAACGTCTCCCTTCCTCTCCCCCCAGAAATAACAGGCTGCAGGATTTATGCTAACAAGGAAACTTATGAAGATCCTGTGTGTGTTAGGAGTAGGAAAAAAAAAAAAAGCCCATTAAATCTGTCAGGCGGATGTGTGTGGCAACTGGGCAAACATTGCCCTTTCCGGGCTGGGGGAGAGATTCTGGAATTACCTGTTAATAGAAAAAAAGGGTATTTTTCTCATTAATAGGGCAGCAGTTTCTTCTGAGGGGGAAATGTAGGGTTCTGAGGATAGACTCTGGCTTTGCTGTGTCTCAGTGCCAGCTCTGGGCTGGGGGCTGGGTCTGACCCAGCACCACCCTGGAGCCTTTTCATCCCTTCTTCCCCCTCTGCTGCAGAAACAAATCCTTTAAAAAAAAGACACAACATATCTGTGCATCCAGTTTAATCACAGACAGATGTTTGTTTGGGCCAGTAATGGTTTTGGTTTCTTTTTTTTCTTTCATATTTAACTGTAGGTTTGCTGGCTTGTCTTCCCCTGTGCAGTCTAGAACAATCAGGGTTTGGCTAAAATCTCTCCCCTGGTCGGAGGAACGAGCCTGTTGCCAAGAGCTACTTCTTTGATGCAAAAAAATACATCCTGGAGGTGCTTTGTCAGATGTTTTTATATTAAACAGTTTTCCTCCATAGTTTCAGTTTGCCAACGGGAAATAAAGTGCATCTATTTTCCAGTGTGCTGCAGAGAGGAATTCTTTGCTGGCTGTGGAGGCTTTTCCCACATGACTGTGGATGGCCATGGATGTTGAAATCCCCATGGGAGAGCTTCAGAGCAACAACCTGCCCTCCCTGGGGTTTTGCAGCTTCTGGCCTTGCCTGGGGCTGACATCAAAGGCAGCTTCTTCAACTGCAGGGTGAATCATGGATTAATCCCTGAAAGGGAAGGTGGGAAGCTCTGGGAGCCCATCCCTGGGCTTTCAGTGCTGTCCCTTTCACAGAGGTGCAGGTGTTCTCATTTATTTTATATAAAAATGTCTTTCTGGGGTGGTGATAAGCCCACTGGAGCCAGTGGATTTACGAAGGGCAGTGGGTTTTTTCCCATCCCATTTGTGCTTACCACAGTGTGGGGCTCAGGTGGCAGCTCCTGGAGTCCAGCCATTCCTTTGGAGCAGAAGGGGAAGGGATCATTGATTCTGTAGCCAGGTGGGCCCCTGGTTGTGTCCAGATCCTGTTGATAGCAGTGCTTCATCCATAAGCAGAGTAACCCAGCAGAGAGCATTCCACCTGGGAAAATCATGAGCAGATGAAGCTGTTCACAGCAGTGAGCAAGCAGCAATTTAAGAAAAGGTTTTTTTAAAGTTTGATGTCTTGCCAATGGAAGAGAAGCACCCTAGATCAAGGCTGGAGGGAGATATTGCCTCCATGTGGTTGTTTTTCCATTAAAACCCTGTGGGTAACTCCTGTTGGGCCACCAAACCAACAGCTGGAGCACTGAGCTGTACCTGAGCAAGCTTCCACAGAGCTGTGGTGGCTGGAGCCCTTCATGGTGCCACCTGTACCCCACGTGTCGTGTGGAGAAGTGACTGTGGCTTCATCCCAGCAGAGCAGGGGGCTCTGGGAGGAGGACTGAGCTCTGGCAGGGGCTGTGCAGCTGTAGAGGTGTTTCTAAAGCCAGAGACAGCTGTTGGTATAAAATACCCCCTGGGTTATGGGCTTGTAGTGCAGGGCTTTTGGTCTTGGGGTTAGTGCAGAGCTCAGCCAGGACAGTGATGTGGGATGGGGAATATAATTTTAAATTAATTTTATGGAGGCTGAGGGACTACTGAGGAATTTGCTGGAGATGGTTTGTGCTGAAGGTCTCCTGAGGAGGGACATGAAGGTTCCTCTGAGGTTTTGCCTCCTGTGCAGCAAGGAGCAGCAGCCTCCAAAAGCAGTATGACAGAAGGGTAGGTGTCTCCTGGACTGGGAGGTGGGGAATGTCCACTTGTTGCTATAACCATCCAACAAGCCACACTTAAGAAATGAGGACAATCAGAGCTGTCCCTAAAAAAAAAATCTGGGCAGCTGGAGTTGGCCCTCATTCAGAAGAAGGGAGGAAAAAATCCAAACTGGCTGCCAGAGCCTCAGGATCATCTGCCTGGGGTGGCACAGGCTGCACCAGGGGTGGGAGAAGGTTGGTCTGACCAACACTGGGGCCCGTGCTTGATGCAGAGATTAAAGCTCCCTTGCAGGTGATGCCTCTGTATTTGTGTGTACACACAGCTCCCAAACTCCAAAGGAGAATTTTCCATGAGGGAGCCAGGCAGGATGATGCCCTGAAGTGAAGGTTCCATGGGCAGTATTTATATTATATATATTATATCCCCAGAACCCTGGGGAGCAGGGTTCTCTTGGAGGCAAGACACTGAAGTTCTCAGTATATCCCAGCAGAGGAGAGAGTTGCTTTCTCTCCCTCTGTTACCTGGAACTGGGATGGATTTTCACAGCTAGCCTGGATGTTTTCAACCTAGAAGTTCTTGGAGAAAGTACAACACCCAGATAAAATATGTTTTTGTCTGTGGTTCATTGAGTAGTTATGATGTTTGGCCTTGAATCACAGAAGAATCACGTCCCTCACTTCTCCAAGCACCTAGGCGTCCCTCTTAAAAAAAGAAACATTAGGAAGTAAGCAAGTTACTTAAAAGTAAATTAGCTTAATCTTTGTAGCCTAAACGTTACATTCTTGCACCCTATTAGGGGTTGGATACAACTTTCTAGGTAGTAAAAGTTCCTTTGATGTAGCTCTGGTTGTGTCCTTTACCCAGCATGGATCCGATGGATCCAGCTTTGTTTGAACTTTCCTTTTTTCCCTGTGCCTGTGTTTTGCTTTTTAAAGGATTTTGCTGAATACTGGACACAGTGTATTTATGACCTTTGAAAACGGTGAATGTTTTGAAGGAGGAATTTTGGCTTCTTATAGGGGACCTGTAGAGAGAGGCTTGTGTTCACAGTCCCAGTAATAGATTTTTTTTTTTTGGTGGCACTTTGATGAGTGAGAGGTGTTTATAGGCTTGATTCATAACTGAGTTACCAAGGTTTTCCACGGAAATAACTTATTAAATGTGTGGCGCTCACCGGAGCGATTGAAGTCTGGAGATTTGCTGTTCATCAAAGGCACCTCCTTTCCTGGCCTCCAAGACCTAACTCAGCATTTTACCTCTGGAGGATGCTCAGACCCAAAAGGGCTGTGTGGTGTGGGAGCTCGAGATGGCTTTTAGTAAGAAATTTAAAAACAAAACAAAAAAAAAGACAAACTGAAAGGAGGAGGGAAAAAAAAAAAAAACCCCAGGAAAAATATCCCCCCTGTCATTGGGAGCTGCTGATGGTTAAACCTGGTTTTCTGGAACACTGCTTGTTTGTGTGGATTTTGCTTCTCTGCTCCACAGCTGAAAAGTCCATCCCTTCAGTGCTGCTGAGGGCTTTGAAGTGTCTCGAGCCCCTGGAACCACAGGTTCAGTTTACTGGCAAAGGAGACTCAGCTCTTTGTGCTTCCCAAGAGCCTGGAGTGGGCACGTGGGGCTGTGATCCCAGCTCGGCCCCGTGTCCTGCACTGTGCTCCAGGGGATCCAGGTGTGGGGTGGTGATGGAGGAGGAGGGACAGTGCCTCACTGAGGTCCCACCTTGCTCCTGAGGATTTGGGTTTGGGTGGTGCCTGTCTCAGCTCTGCTCTGGCCCTGCTCTGTGCCTTTCACTTGGTTGATTCATCAAATCCTGGTTTGGGTTGGAAGGGACCTTTAAAATCATCACTGCCATGGGCAGGGACACCTTCCACCATCCCAGGGTGCTTCTGGTCCAACCAGGCCTTGGACATTTCCAGGGATCCAGGGGCAGCCACAGCTTCTTTGGGAAACCTGTGCCCACCTTGTCCAAAGTCCTCCAGCTTTCTTACAGCCCCAGAAAATGGGTGTTTAGCTGGAAAAAAAGCATCAGCCCAGGGGCAGAGTGCTGGGAGAACAGAGACTGAGGGGAAGACATCTCCAGCACTGGGGTCTGGGCTTGGCGTGCTGAGGACTGTTGGATTCCTCTTTGGGTGTGTTTTTTTTCTGTAAGAACAAAAACATTTCACGTGGAAATGCCTGTCTTGGCTGACCTCTTGCAGGACTGCTGATGCTGACTGGTAATGGCCTTTGCAGCTCCTGGGGCTGGAGCAGGGATCAAACAGCTCTGGCATTGAAGTGCTGGACTGTGCTGAACCACCAGCATCAGAGGATATAAACAGAATTAAACCCAAAGCTCTTCTCCTGCCCCAGCATCTCCTCAATCAGCCCTGCACCCCTGGTTTCCCCTTCATTTTTCTTCTCATATTTTCCTGGTTTTATTCTTTAAAGGGATAAGAGTTGCCTCTGATGCCCAGACCTGAAAACCCTCACAAAATACAACCTGTCCCTGCCTCTCCACAGGGATGCAGTCTCTGGCAGGGAGCAGGCACAGGCTGGGATGCTGCTCCCTGCCCTCGGCATTTTGCCTTTCGGGTTATAAAAGCCCATGTATGAGACCTGCCAAAAAGTCAAATTCCCAACAGTGCAAGAGAGAGGGATGTGTAGAGAGTTTGTTTTGCCCTTCACAGCAGTTCTGTGTTCCTGGGGGATGCAGGAGGTCTTTGCTGAGGGTTCAGGGAGAGCCCACGTGCTCCTGTCCTGCAGCATCCCCCTCCCACTCCAAGTGCAGTTCCCAGAGCCAATGCTGGACCAAAGCCATCCCTCCAACTGGCAATTCATGGAAGTGCCCTGGTGTCACATTTGCTGTCCCAGCTGGACACTGATGCTCAGCTGGCCCCACTGCAGCTTGGCCACGTCCTTGCCTGGGCTTGTGCTGCCCTCCCCTTCCTGTGCCTGTGTTTGGTTTATGGCTTTGGAGATGTTCCTCCTCCTAAGTGCTTGTAGCAGCTGAGAGGGATCAGGCTGCCCATTCCTCCAGGCTGGAGGAGTTGGAGTCTTCAAGCTGCTGCAGGGGCATCTCTTGATGCCAGGGATACTCGGGCAGGATTTCTCACAGTGGCTGCACAGAAGGGCGGGAGACACAACTGTGTTGGTTTTATCTGTGTATTCCATGAGCAGGAGCAGAACCTGCCATCAGAAAGGCTATTTTTCAGCTCTTTCCATTTATTAAGGTCTCATTTGCTAAGATTTTTCCATCAGAGAAGCCAAAGAATGTTAAAGACTCTGGAAAAAAAAAAAAAAAAAAAAAAAGTGCCAGCTGCTTTGTGCTTTCACACACAGTGATGCAAAGTCCTGTTGTCTGTTTAATCAGGGAAAAAAGGTACCTGCAGCACTGGGTGGTGTGTAAGGCCCTGGCACAGGCTGCCCAGGGAAATTGTGGCTGCCCCATCCCTGGAAGTGTTTGATTGGGCTTGGAGCAGCCTGGTCTTATGGAAGGTGGGATGAGATGAGCTTTCAGGCCCTTCCAGCCCAGCCCATTCTGTCTCTGTGATAAGGCTGAGCTGTCTTTAGATTTATCCCACCTGACTGCAGAGCCTCCTACAGGGATGGACGTGCTGTGCAGAGCACATCCCTTTTCTTCCCTTCCTTCCCTTTCTTTTCCCCTCCTGGCTGCTCCAAAGCCTGGCCTGTTCCTGTTGCTGAGCCTGGTGCTCACACAAGGCCCCGTTTGTGCGATGCCGCACCGGGAAAAGCCAAGTTTGTCCACGGAGAAGAATGAGGCACTTGATTCATCCCCCACTGCGTGAGGCTGTGGGGTCTGGGAGCATCCCTGTCCTGCACAGGGAAGGCAAACACGGGCTGTGGTGCCTGGGAACTCCCATGGTTCTGCTTTCCCTTATTCCTGAATAAATGTTGTTCCTTTAGAAGCACTGCTGCACCTTCCCTTCAGCTCTGTGGCAAACACAGTCATTGTGCCCTGGTTTTTTTCCCCTGTTTCTTTTTTGTGTTTGTTTTTCTTTAAACCTTACAGTGAGGTGTAGTTAAAAATGAACTATAGGTAATCCAGAGAAGTCATGACATAACCCAACAGGAGCTTTCACTCTGGAAGTGTCCAAGGCCAGGCTGGATGGAGCTCTGAGCAACCTGGTCTGGTGGGAGGTGTCCCTGCCCATGGAAGGGAGTGGAACAGGATGATCTTAAAGGTCTCTTCCAACCCAAACCATTCTATGATTCTGTGATCCATCCCCTCATCACAAGCAAAGCTTTGCCTAGTCTCACAGCGAACAGTCACTGGTGCTTATAAAAAGCTCAGGCTCCAAGATTAGATCTGGTTGGGTTTGTCTGGTGCAGCAGCTTAGGATATCCAGCTGTGGAGAGAAGGAGCAGATGTGAAAATGGGCAGTTTAATGTCTCAGACCCAATCCCTCCCTATAAATTGTACGTCTGCAGCTGCCACTGAGGGCTTGAGCTGTTCTGCCATGGGTCTGATCACAGTAAAAGTGAATCCAGCAGGTTTTGATTTTGGCCTGCTCTGAAGAACTCTTTCTGCTGAGGTTTTATGAAGCCCTGAAAACATGACACTGTTTCCAGAGAGGCCGTGGGTGCCTGGGCTGGGTGCAGAGCAGCCCTCGGTGGCAAGGCCAGGGCTCAGCTTTCCTCAAGTGTCATGGAGTTGCTTTCTGAGATCTGCAAAAGAAAAAAAAAAAAACCAACAAAACTTTATGAATCGACCAGGAAGCCAGTAAAAATTAGTAGTAACAAGCTCATTTCAATAGAAATGGGTTTGCTGCTCTGCTGGCTGCCAACCATTTATGAGACTGGCCGGGTGCCGGGTCCAGCGCCGCATCCCTCACCCTCCTGCTGCTGGAAATCATTTGTGACTCCAAAAAAATAAATAACACTATTGTGGAGCTCGTTTTATGGCTGGGGCCTGAGCTGGGTGGCAGCTCTGGAGTTTGCAAGCCCTGGCTGGGGTCTCTCTGCTCCATCTCAGGTGGATTCCTGTGGGTTTGTGGGGTGCAGGTGAGGACACGGGATGGGAGTTGCGTCCGTGGCATGTTGGGTTTGTTCCTGGGTCTGGTGCCAGGGGAAGAGCTGGGTCAGTGTGGCTGTGCCAGTTCAGGGATGTTGCAAGGGAGTGTTGGATGCTGTTGGGTGTTGTGCCAGCAGAGGTTTAGGATGGATATTTGGGAAAATTTCTTGCCCAGAAGGGCTGCCCAGGGCAGTTGTGGAGTCACCGTTCCTGAAGGGATTTAAAAGCCATGTGGATGTGGCACTTGGGGACAAGTGGAATGATTGGAGCTGTTGATCTTAAAGGGTTTTTCCAACCTTAACCTGGGATTGCTCCTGTCTCTGGTGGGGACATCCCAGGGTGGTGTCCCAGTGAGCCAGGTGCTGGCTTGTGTGGAGGACAGACCCCAGAATGGTCCCATTTCTGCTTTGGCTTATCTTTAAATACTTATTTAAATAAGAGGTTTGCAGCATGGGAATTCATCTGCCTCTTCCATTCACACCGGCCCTGTTCCAGTGCTTGCACAAAGGGATGTGTGTGCCTGAGGAGACTTCCACCCCCAGCAGAACAAGGAAATTCCTGGGAGAGTACAAAGCAAGGTAAAGATCCTGTGAGTACAGGGAGCTGCTCTTCCCCCATTGCTGAGTTATTTGAATGGAAGGGAAATGTCAGCAGAATTATGTTTCTTTAAAAAAAAAAAAGTCGCTCACATTTCGCAGGTTACAGACTAGGAGTACACTGGGCAGCTTCTTCATCACTGGAACAAGAAAATTGGAGTCATTCTTTATTCCCCAGTAATTACAGCCACATATTTTGAAATATCCATGTCTTTTCCATGTTGAATCACCAGTAGAGACCTTCAGAGCCGGATTGAATTCAGCTGTGCTTGAAAGGGTCGGTCATTTGAGACTCCCAACATTAAAAGATCTTTGCAAATTAGTTTTGCTCTTGCCATGCTGAATTTGTTTGTGTAGAAAACCTCAGTAGATTTGGTATGTGTCTGTCTTTGAAGGGCTCTGCTTCAAAGGCTGCAGCTCTGGGTGTTTTATGTGCTGAGCTCCGCAGTCCCCCGAGCTCTGCTGCCTCGCTGGGAAGTGTCAGCTCATGTTAAACCTGCAGGAAGGAAAAGCTGAGCTTGGCTTTTCAAAGCCTTTAAGGAAACTGGATGCCCAGGGCTTATTCCTGTAGGAAACGGGTGCTGGAGCTCCACGTGTGTCATTGGTACAGCCCCAGGAGTGGTTCTCTCCATGCCCCTTCCCTGTGGGTGAGAGGAAACCTGTGTGTATTTGGAGAATTAGGGATAGTTGGTCCCAGAAAAGTCAGCTGAGATCTTGACAGTGAGAAGCCAAACACAAGAGATTCAGTTGGACCATAGCTAGTATTCAAAAAAAGGTAAACAGTAAAAATAATATTGTGAAGTTTCCTGATTCTTGGCTTGAAATCTTTTTTTTTTTTCCCAAAGAAATTTGATCTCAGAAGGGAAAATGGGAGAACACCTGTCTCACACCGTGTTAAAACCATGTTTAGGTCAGATCTGTCACCAAACAGGTTTTGTTGGAGTGGGGCTGGAGCCCTTTCCCCTCCAGCCTGGTGTATCCATGCACATCCCAGCGGGCTGCACTTTGGAACTGATCGCTTTAAAACAGAAATGGAGGAAAAAACCCATAAAATAAAAGGTGCTAATGGAAGGGCTGAAGGGCTGTCACCTCCCAGAGCCTTGGGCTGCCCCAGAGGGGGGCTCTCTGTGCCCAGACAAAGCTGGGGAAGGTTTTTGTGAGCAGCTAGTGCATCGTCCACGTTCCTGGTGTGGGAAGGTTGGGCTGCCTGATGTGCCTGAGGGAAGGAGCTGCCCTGGCTGGGTGTGTGCAACAGGATCAATCCAGGTTTAAATGAGGACAAACCAACCAGCACCAGCACATTGCTGGGAGCCAGCAGATAATCCCAGATCAGCCTCGGGCTGGGTCGCTGGCGCTCCGGCGCTGCCTTGCAGTAAGCGCTCATTTCTCTCCTCTTCCCCTTTTTCTCCCTCTCATTGAGATTTCAACACAATATTATTTTAATCCTGATCCTCTGGCCCCTCCTCCTCCTCCCTCTGCCCTTCCCTGCAGGCTCTCTCCCCCCATGCAGGCTGCAGAGACTCTCAATGAGAACCAGCTGCCTCCCAAAGCCATTTCCCCTCGGAGCGGGGCCGGGCCGGGGTGAAGTTGGCACCGTGCATGTCGTGGCTGCCTGCCTCTCCCCCAGCCTCCAGAATGCTTTTCCTCCTGGCCTTGTCCTCTCTGAATGGTGTTTGTAGTCCTGGGATTTGGGGCTGGCTTTGGAGCCATCCCACCTTGGAGCATCACTGGTGTGCCCATGGGGTGGGGCACAGGGAGCACCCGGATTTGGGATGTGCCACTTCCCAGCTCCCTGCCATGGTCCAGCCACCTCCAGCCATCACAGCACAGCCTTGCTTGGATTAGGAGTTGTTCAAACTTGGCTTTATTTGTTTCTGGAGCTCGTCTGTGGGTCAGGCTGCCTCGGTGCAGCTCCCTAGGGCTGAGTGTTTGGTGTATGTTGAGGAAGCAGCCACTGGGGTTTGGAGTCATGTTTTCCAGCCTTTTCAAACACCCAGGAAGGTTTTAGGGATTCAAGGGATGCTTCCAAGGCAGGCAAGTGACTGAAAGTGGTTCAGGCATTAACAGCTCACATGTGCCAGCTGCAGTAAGTACCAAAGTCCTCACAGCCAGCCTTCAGTGCCCCAGGACAGTGGTGAGGTTTAGCACAGGTTGGTTTAACAGTGGGAAGGAGCATTTCTCCAGTGCCTGGGTGAGTGCAACCACCTGCAGGAAACAGCACAGGCTTATCTTGGAGCTTTTATTCCTTATTTCTCCTTTAAAGTTGTGCTTAATGCTTGTGTCACATGAATAAACTGAAGCAGTGTGTAGGGTGTATAAAGAGCAGGCAGCAGAAATGTTTTTTCCAAAGTGCTGTGTCTTTATCCTGGATTGAGTGGTGGCACAGGGATGAGACTCCGGCTCCTGCTGCGAGTGGTGCAGTTGTGCACACTGGAGGTTTGGTGGTCTCCAAACTGCCAAGGCAACAGTGAGTGCTGAATGCAGATCCACTCCCAGACTGGGAACATCAGCTTGGATACCTTGGATTCATTCCCTGAGCTGTGATGCAGAAAGAAATTCTCACCAATTCAGCATTTCAGAGCTTCCGAAACGGGGTTTTTCTGACTGACTCAACCCAGCAGGTCTGTGAGAAAGGGGGGATGAGAAAACACTTCCCTACACGTGCTGGAATTCCAGCATGGCCCATGGAGAGCTGTGGCCATGGCTGCCTTCCCCGGGTGCCACCCAGCCTGGTGGCACTCCCACAGCCAGGGGAGAAATCAAGGCTGGCTGTTTGGAAATGCAGCGACTCCGGCGCTCCCAGAGCGGTGCCTCTCTGTTTGAGTGAGGTCGTGGGTGTTTATTTGAGGGAAGAGCAGCTCAGCCAAACATCCTGCTTTTAAACTCAGCCCTCAGAAAGATGCCTGCAGCTATATTTGTGTGCAGCCTCCAAGAGCTGGGCTCTGGGCATGGATGGGATTTGCAGGGAGGGCTTAGGAACAGCCCGCCCGTGTTTTGGGGTTTCTGCTGCACTGGAAGGTGGGATTTCCTCATCATTGCACTGAAGAGCTGCAGCACACTTCCATCAAGATATCCAGTGTCAGGCAGGGAGCTGGGTGTCCTGCAGGGCTCTGAAAATCCCACTTCCCCAAGCGGGGTGTTGGAGCCCTGAGTTTTGAGCCAAAATAAAAATCAGTGGGAACTGCCAAGTTTGGTGGTAGGAGTCTTGGTTTTGGGTCAAAACCACTGTGGGTTTTTTCCCCCTTGTTTCAATCCCAAGTGCAGCCCTGCCAGAAACTTGGCTCAGCTTCCCCAGCAGAATTGGGGGGAGGTATTTATGTCTGGGGGTTTGTCAGGAAACCTGAAACAAGGTGAGTTTGGCCAAGGCTGGGCTCTGCCTGCACAGGGCTGTGAGGAGGAGCAGGACAGGGATGTGCCTAAAGGAGGGCACAACAGGACTTATTTTTGTAGACATTTCATAGCAACAGGGCTAAAATAGAGTTGTTGCTCTGCCTTCTCCATTGCATTGAAAGGAGACCCTTTTTCTGCTGTGGTGGCTGGGATGGGGCTGTGGGCTATCACAGGGTCTTTCAAGCTGCAGAAGTTTGTGGCAGCTCTTGCTTTTAACCCTTGATTCTGAAAGAATGAGCTAGTGAATAAGAGTTTTAACTTCACCCTGCCCTGCATACCACAGCACTGTGCTTCTCCAGCCCTTGACATCCTTCAGTTATGTAGGTGTAGCGTAATACCACCACTTGTACAACAATTGTGTGTGTGCAGGTAAAATACCCCAATGTATTTATTCTCACAATCCATTTCCAGCTCCATTTCCCATCCAGAGTCATCCAGGCAATGACACATTACCTTTTAGATTTGAATTCCCTTAGTGAGATGTTGCTTTTGCGTGTGATTAAAGACCTAATAATGTTTTGGACCATTTTGATGGTGTTTGGGTAGCAATTCTTGCACTTAATTTCATATTAATGCAGATGTTCATGTCTGAGATGGTTTTTATAGATACTTAACTGCAGCCAACAGGGAGAAAGAGCCACTTGAAGGGCACAATTCATCTTCTCTCTACCAAACAGAGCTAAAACAGGGCAGATAAGTTGTGCCCCCATCATTCCCTGCTAGAGGGAGTGCTGGTGGGATGAGACTTGGGATGGTGTGATTTATTCTTGGATCAGCTGAGCCAGCAGAGAGGATTTGGGTGGTTGTGAGACACTTGAAAAGAAAAAAAAAAAAAAGGCTATTTTTAAGAGGGAAGTGTAGGATGTTGGCCAGTGGCACAACCAGCAAAGTCCTCTGTGACTTCCACCAGCACCATCTCCTGTGCTCCATGGCAGGGTTGGGAGTGTGATGTCATGGGCAGAAAATAGCCCCTGTTGTTATCAGAATAAAAGTCAAATTTCTTGTAATCTTGGCCTGTGCTGCTGCCCCTTCCAGCCCTCCCTCCCTGCAGGAACCTGCAAGCACACCCCCAGCCCCTTCCTGATTGTTTTTCCAGCCCCATTACGCAACCTCGCAGTTTGTTTGGATTTGCAAATTGGTCCCGAGCAGTGTCAATAGCTGGAGATACACACAGAGGGGAACGGACTTTATTTGGGTTTTAGGGCCTTCGGAGTGAATGGTGCCAAAATAAATAGGGAGTTTTATCCTGGGCCGTGTTAAGCAAACAGCCCTGGGAGCTCCTGGGGAGAGGTTCAGTGGAAAGCAGCAGGGATGGAACCATCAGGGATCCCGGAGCGCCGGGCAGGACTCGGGGCTCATCAATGTCCCCTTGAGCCTGGGCTGTTGTTTTTTATTCCTTAATGATGGATTTACAAGGAAATAAAGGACATCAGGGTCGGCAACAGCGTGCTGGGTGACTGAGCCCAGTTATCTCCTGGCTTTGGAAACCACATTCTGTTTATTGAGCTCTGTCTTGGGAGAAATTCACATTTTCATTCCTCTGCTACTGCTGCATTGTCCTGCAGTAAAAACCTCACCAGCATTTCCACTTTTAATTGACTCATGGCAGGTTTATCCCCATTTATCCTGGATCTCTCTGCAGTTCCTCAAAGCTTTGTGGCAGAGCTGGGAGAGACCAGGTCAGAGCTTCCTTGCATTGCTGGGCTGGAACGTTGGGCTTGGCGGTTGCATGAGTTGTACCTTCTCAAAAAGCTCAAGGACTTCAGGTTTTCCTGGTTTTGGGGCTGTTTGAGGCACTGGTGGTGGAGCCATGCTCCATGTCCCCATGAGCAATTCTGACTTCATCGCTGACAGCACCCTGGAACAGCCCAAGAGCTGCTAAAAAAGACAATTTGAACCCCCAGGCCAATTTCTGTTGATTTTCAGCTGTCTAAATAAAACCATGGTGAAGTCAGTGGAGTTACTTTGAATTTCTGGTCAATATTTGGAGCAGAATTTGGCTGTGCCCGTGTGCAGCATGGGAGAATTTATTTGTTAAAAAAAAGAGGAAAATATGATGAGGGGGGGAGAATACAACTCAGGCTCCCCTGTTCTTCCTCAGGCTCTCCTGTTCCTCCTGGTTTTTTTACCATCATGAAAGAACTTTCCCTTTGGTAAACAGGTTGCCTCAAATGGCCCTGGTGGCTTGCTGAGGGCAGTGGGTTATGACAATAAATAAAGGCCAGAAGCACTTCTAGAAATGTAAGGAATGTGAAAATGTTTAAATGATTTAGTACCAGAAAACTTTATTTAAACATTTAATCGAAGAACACTCTTTCATCTTTAAAACATCAGTGTTTGAACTCCCATCCAAGTTTTTTCCAGACTTTCTATGTACTTCATCATATACAACAGCAAGTTGTGCTTTGCAAAGGGAATAAACTTCCAGTTCCCTGATGCTGTTTGTTGTTGCCCCAAACACACCTAAATTACTGTAGAGAAGCTGTTTTGGGAAAAAAATCCTAAACATGTTATTTCCTATGTTAAATAAGGTCTCATTTATTTGAAGAATGGGAGCTGGTGAGTGCTGTGTCCAAGCAAATCCCATAAATCTGCAAGGTTTTCCTATGGAAACCAGACTGGATACAGACGTGTCAGTCAGCACATGGGGGTTTTAACCCAGTTCAAGGGAATATTCACCTCTGGGGAGTTGATCTCCCCAAAAAGCACCACAAGAGAGACTGGGATGGGTGGGTGGCACTGGTTTGGTTGCAATCTGAACTGGTGAGGGCTGCAGGAGTGGACTCTGATGAGCTGGGCTTGACTTCAAACCTTCCACAAGCATTGAAGAAAAAAAAAAAAACCAACCAAAAAACCCTCATTTCATTCTTAAAACGGATGAGCATTAGTGGATTGTTTTGGAATTACATAATTTTTTGAGCGTAAGAGCCGCTCTTTGAAGAGGAAAAACCTCAGGGCCCCATGCACACCACCACCCACCAACCATCAATGCCTGATTGTTTTCAGAGGCAGCCACGCTGGAGTCACCCCGTGGCAATGACTCAGTGCACGTAACCACGCTCCCTTTTTGGGGTGAGCCGAGGGGATCAGCTTAGTAATGATTTTCCTGAGATTGTGACCTCAGGGCCCCTTGGGTGCAGCATTAGCATTGGAAATGTCCCTGTTTGTGTTCCCTGAGCGGGGCCTGCCGTGCTGCGCTGGGGGAGATTTATGCTTCCTAAGTACATTGTAAAAGTTTTATAAAGTAGCTTAAATATTTACACAATAAGCATTTAAGGAAACAGTTATGCCTCTAAAGGAGCTGCTGATCCTTTGGGTCCATCAGACCATGGACACAAGGGTTTTTTAACTGTCTGACCTCCAGGAATTGCTTTTTTTTTCCACCTAACTGGTTTTAAGCAGGCAAACAAATGGAAACTCATACACAGGAACTTATAAATAATGTTAATGACCTGGCTTGTATCCTCAAAGCCAGGAAATTTAGGAACATGCTGGTGAGCTGGCCCTTTGCTCACTGAAGGGTGGAAAGAGTAGCTGGGAGGATTCCTCCCCAGTATCCCACCCATCCCTGCCCTCTGGCAGTGGGAATCCATTCCCTGTGTCCTATCCCTCCATCCCTTGTCCCCAGTCCCTCTCCAGCTCACCTGGAGCCCCTTCAGGCCCTGCAAGGGGCTCTGAGCTCTCCCTGGATCCTTCCCTTCTCCAGGTGAACATTCCCAGCTCTCCTAGCCTGGCTCCAGAGCAGAGGGGCTCCCTGGGAGCATCTCTGTGGCCTCCTCTGGAATTCCTCCAGCAGCTCCACATCCTCCTTTGCCTTGCTCTTCCCCCAGCACAACCACCTTTCTTCTGCTCCCAAATTTCCTTTTGCAAAGCTCCAGCCATGCTGCATCTCTAGGGAGCTGCAACGGGCCTGGGCAGCTTTTATTTCTTGCTTCATCCAGCACCAGGCTGTGAAATTGCCTGGAATTCCCCCGTCATGGGAATGAGCTCCATCCCACTGCAAGAGTGGAAACCTAGACAGGTTTGGGTGGGAAGGGACCCATGAAGATCATCAAGTCCAACCCCATGGGTATGTTGAGGAGGGTGGGAGGCTCCAGCTTCAAGGACAGCATCCCAGACCCTTTGGATGACCATTCCCTCTCATTTGAGGCCAGCAGGGAATGGGGACCCCCTTGGGTGGCCAGGGTGGGTGCTGTGCTCCCCTCCCCAGCAGCACCCACCTCCCCTTTCCTTGTGCTTCCTGAGGCACTCGGGGTTGGGTTTTTTCCTCCCGCTCGCACGGCAAACGGATGTTTAGATCCGAAAGGAAATGGGATTGCTGTTTGCTCGGCTCCTCCTGGAGCAAACAGCCCTTCAAAATAACTCCTGTGGCGTAAGTGCCAGGAAAAACAGCGCAGCCAAAACCTTGTAAGCAAATAATTGGCCTTTTTGTGAGAGGGCTCCTCTTCAGCTCCAAGTTTGCAGATCAGAGCTGCTCTTTTCACGTTTTGTTTTGAGGTTTTGCAATTCTTCTCTAAGCAAACAGATCCAGTATGTGCCAGATGGGGGGGTTTTACTGATCCCTCAGTGCCGCTTCCAGGTGATTCCCCTGGGACACGCAGAGCTTTTGGGTGGGAAATCAGAGTTACTGGAGTTCTGGAGCTCAAATCTGGACCCCGAGTGCTGGGTGTTGCCATGCAGGAGGTGGCCCCAGAACGGTGCCCTCAGGGTGTCCTGTCCCTGTCCCTGCTCCTGCAGGGATGGCTCCTGCAGGGCCCTTGGCTGGGGCTGTGGGAAGAGCTCGGCTTCCCCACACAGCCCAGCCCAGCCTGCCTGAGTCACCCCGGGCAGGGAAAGCTCTCAGCAGGTTGGGAAAACCAGCTGGAAACTCCCTGCCCGCCCCAGGGCTGAGCTTTGCCCCAAAGCTGCACCCTTCTTTTGGGGAAAATTAGGTTAGACCACCCTAAAACAGAGAAAAGCCCAGAAGAGCTGCCCAGGGTGAGCACTGCACATCCTGTGCCTCCAGGGATTTCTTTGGGATACAGGAGCCCAATTCCTGCCACTCCGTTGGCACTCAAAGAGGGGATGGGATGTGTGCTGGGCTCGTGCAGGGGAGCAGGATGTGTCTAAAACACACCAAGTGATGAGGTGTCACCCAGACTGAGCTAGTTCTCAGCTCCCCAGCTGCCTCATCTTGGATTTCAGCTGCTTAGCTTCCAGGGAAAAGGGGTGAAACAGGGACTGCAGCCTCACTGGGGTGTCCCTGAGCCCCCTGAGGGATTTGTGGACACCCTCACCCATCACCCACTAGCATCCAGGTGCTGCTGTGCTGGAGAATCCCAAATTTTGGATCTGACACAGAGGATGCAGAGCAGAGGTGGGAGCATATCCTGCTCCCTCTTCATCTCCCTGTGGAAAAACTCATTTGAGTAACGACTGCAGACACGGAGGTGAGGTACAGGGGGAACAGGTACTTTTTTTAACCTTTATTTTATTTTTTCCTTTGGAAATGCAGCCTCTCACAGCCATGCTGTCACAGTTAAAATAAGGTTTAAATTACAGGGCTGGCTGTGGCTTTTTCCCTTTCTTTCAGAATTTTTGCCAACTTGCAATTTACTTAATGAAATCCTGCTATTTCGTTTAACGGGGATATTTTTTGCAGATGTTGATTTAACCCAGCTTTATAAAATATGTGAACTGTGCAGTTTCTTTCCTATTTTTAACAATTTAAAGATTCTAATGCAGAACTTGAGGGAGTTTATAACACCAATATTTATAACACCAATATCTGTTTGTACCATGTAAGAGTGGGGTTGGATGATGAGGCTTCCACATCATCCACAGCCCCATCAGAAACAGTGTGAAATGCTGCAATAATGGGCAAAAATTACCCAAAGTGAGAATTTGTGTTTCTCATTGGAGCTTTGTGAATGTATTTCTGGAAAAGTATCTGACCCTGGTTTTACAACCAGTTATTCTTCAGGGTTTTTGCAGGGGGATTCTCTACATCCATGTGGATTCTTTATATGTGTGATATATATGGAATGAGGAAAAAAAAAATGGGTCTGGTTTAGGCTGGTGGCAAGCTGCCTTTTTAATGTGCAATGCCTGGTGTTTCCCCCAGTATTCCTTACTTTTATTTTTCAGAATGGATTTCCCTGGAGGGAGGGGAGGAATCTGATATTTCTCCTCCAGTGCTGAGTTGAGGGAGTGCAGTGTTGAACTCATTATCCCTGAGGATGCCTTCACGTGCTCCCTTAATCTCCCTGGCCTTGATGTACAAAGAGCCCGACCTGCTCTCCTTCCTCTCCTTCCCCTTTTCCTCTCCATGGCAAGGTCATTTATTTATTTGGTGCTTCTTTTGCAGTTCCTGAGTTCAGCCTTTGCTTTCAGCCCCAAAACAGCTCATGGAGGAGTTGCAGCCACAAACCCTGCATAGACCCATCCTGAAAAGGTTATTTTTTGGCTTGAAAATTCAGCTGCCAAGAAAGATGAGATCTTGTCCTAGAAAGGTGTGTGGGAGAGTTTTTAATCCAAAATTTCACATGCTATAACTCACAGCATGGAGGGACAGGACACAGGGAATGGCTTCCCACTGACAGAGGGCAGGGATAGGTGGGATACTGGGGAGAAATTCTTCCCTGTGAGGGTGGTGAGGCCCTGGCACAAGGTGCCCAGAGCAGCTGTGGAAGTGTCCAAGGCCAGGTTGGACAGGGCTTGGAGCAGCCTGGGATGGGGGAAGGTGTCCCTGCCCATGGCAGAGGTTGGAATGGGGTGAGCTTAAAGGTCCCTTCCAACCCAAACCTGTGATTCTGTGACAACTCTTGAGTCCTTTTTTCCTAGAATATTCCAAAGTTGTCTGGGATTCATATTAGTGCAGCAGGATGTATTCCATGGAATTCTCTGTGTATTTTGGCATTTTCCTATTTCCCCCCCCTCTATTTTTTTTTTAAAGAAACTGTGGTTTGTAGAAATGAAAACAAGTCCTTCTTGGCCAGGGAGAGTAATTGGTGTGAGTCACCTCCAGCCTCTGTGGGGAAGTACAGCGTGAGGAATTTGGTCACCTGGGAGAGGACACTGAAAGATGGGGACTTGCAGAGGCCACACGTTGCTGCCTCTCTGGGCTGCAGAGGTGCTCTGCAGTGTGGTGGGTTTCATGCAAATACATTGATTTTCACCCCCCACCCCTGCTTCACACCAATTTTCTTGGTGTTTATCTGCACTTTAATAGGTTTTACAGCACCATTCCAGGGAGTATAAAAATGTGACAGTTGGGCTCAATGGTTTTAGAGTTACAGCTGTAACAATTCTAAGGAAAGATGTTTAATCTTTGGGGATGGTCTTGTCCTAGGTTAGCAGAAATGGGTGCTCTGTGCATCCACTTCTCTGAGCTGCTGATTTGTGGATTTTCCAGGAGAAGGGCCCCTCCATGGCACACAAATGGCACAAGGGCTGTTTGCCTGCAGCTTTGCAGGAGATGCCAGCACGGCATCCTCACTGCTTCCACTGTGGATGTGAGGGACCAGCCCTGGGGCTTAAATCCCGAGTTGCTGAAGTCATTGTTTAGTCTTTGCTTGAAGTGGGAGTAAGAGCCCATGGATGCTGGCCACGAGCAGTTGGGAGTGGAGGGAGCTGCCTGCTTGCAGCGAGGGCTGGGACGGCCCCAGCAAATGTTTACACACCAATACATGGAGCAGCTATTGGAAAATCTGGCGTGTGTGGGTGCCCACACAGCCCTGGGCACGTTGGAGGAGGGCAGGAGCCATCCCTGTGCTCCCTTCCACCTCTCCTTGGTGGGATTCCTTCACCAGGTTCTCCCCAGGGCTGCTCACCCCAATCCCATCTCAGCTCTTCCAATCCCTCTCATCAGGCAGGAACCTTGAGACCTCCCCGTACAGGTTGAGCCTTTCAGCATGACCAGGTTGGCAGCACACAGGAGGGATTTGTTTCCTTGCAAAGGCCACGCTGGCACCCCAAATCCTTTAATTCCCTGTAAAACTCTGGCAAATCTGCCACGAGCGAGGACTTGCAGGAGCCGTGGGCGTTGTGACACGTGGGGGCAGCCCCGCAGCCCTGGCTCCCGTCTCGAGGTGCCTGAGCAGACAGAGAGGCTCTGGAGAGCTTTATCAGGAGCAGGATCTTGGGTTCTGGCCAGGGAGAACAAAGCCTGAATTCCCATTCCACTCTCAGCCCCTGTCTGCTTCCCATATATGTGAGGGCACTGATACCATGCTGGAAAAAAGCGCCTTTTTTTGGGATTATTGGGGAAGAATTATCAGATGAGGGGAAGGCTTCAGCTGGAGCCCTTTTGGAGAGAGGGTTGGGTTGGAACAGAGGACCCACAGCTGGTCTGGGGTCTGGGATGAACCCTCTGGCACAGGGTTGGGTTGAAAGGCAGAGTTCCCAAGCTGAGGTCTCGTGTCTGCCCTGCACTGGACTCCACACCCAGACAGCCAAGGAGGAGCAAAGCAGCTCATTCCCAGATTTTATGGTGAAAAATATTTGTTGGGCTGCTGCTTGTGGCCCCCTCAGGGAGCCTCCTCAGTCACAGTTTGTTTTCCAGGTCAGGGATGGTTTCCTAAAGCTTTCTCAGTCCTTGATGCTCACAGTGGTGTTGGCATGGAGCTGACAGAGGTCTGCCCTCAAAGGTGCCACTGTGGCTGCTGAGAAATCAGGGTGGCCTTGGGGTTTTTCAGCCCATTTGCTGCTCCTCAAGTCACTTCTGGAAGCCATCAGCCCGTTCTCAGGAGTAGATTCCATGGAAGTGTGAGAGCAGGGAGAGGCTCTTGCACCAAAGGGCCGGAGCACGGTGCAGGCTCTCAAAATACCCTCAAAATACATCTGATGGTGGTATGTTGTTTGGTATTGCTTTGGGTTTCCTCCCAGGGAGGCAGCTGCACTCATTTCTGGTTAGGAAACTAAAAAGCTGCTGCAGCCACAGCCTGCTCAGGGTCCTGTGTCCTGTCTGAGCTCCCAAGCCCAAAGTTCCCATTTTCTTGGTGTTTTGGCAAGTGGATTTTCTGTGATCAGCTGGGACATCTGAAGGAGGTCTCACAAAGGGGAGGCTGAGCATTCCCCTCGGGAAATGGCAAATTTGGGTTGTTCCTGGGGGCAGCTGAGCTGTAATTTGGGGTTGGGCCGTGGAAGGAGGTGGTGATGGGCTGCCTAGTCTTTGCAGGACAGGAGGAGCTCAGTGCCCATGGATTATCCAACAACTGGATATAAAAAGCAGCCAATGCTGGGTCAGTGGTCCTGCTGCTGCTGGGGACACCCTGATGTTCTTAAGAAGTGTGGAAAATGAGGAAGCTCAAGCAGCATCTCTGCAGCCTCTTCATTTTCCATCCTCACCAACTCAGCCTCTGGCTTCCAAAATAGCTCCAGCCCCTCAGTGCCGCCTCCACCCTGGGAGAAACCCCTTCCTTGGGGGTCTTTTCCAACCTTAATGATTCAGGATTAGTGCTGGTGTGAACCAGCAGGGTTTGGTTTGGTGCAGCCAAAGCCTCTGGCCCGTCCCCCTCTGCTGAGGAGATTCCCAGGCTCGGCTCCAGCGCCCAACGTGCTCTTCCCGAGCAGCGCGATGGAGGCGGGAAGGGAAGGGGTGTTATTCCTGTTTCTCTTCTGAGAGACCTACTAATTAGTTTCTGCTTTTAAAAGCCTTTGAAGCTCTCAGCCGAAACTTCTCTGGGAGCGAAAACTATGATTATTTATATTTATCCCATTTCCCAGAGCCTGGGCCCTGCCGCGGGATGCTCCGCCGTGCCGCGGCTCCAGCCGCTGGGGCGGATTGTCCCGCTCCCCCAGGGGAATCTGACAGCACCTAGAGCTGCTCTGCCAAGCCAGAATGGCTTCCAAAGGTAGATGGGAGCCCAGGAGATCCCATTTGACCATCCCAATCTGTGCCTATCCCACTGGGATGGGGTTGGTGTGGCTGGGATTGCAGCCCCCGGATTGATGAGCGGTGGGCGCGGGGCCAGGCAGGAGTGGTGTGGGGAAAGGAGCCTTGGACATCCCAGCAGTGGCTGAAAGGGAATTCTGCCATCCTGTGATTGATGGGGTGATTTCTCCCAGATTTCTCAGCATTTTTCAGGCTCTAGGGGAACAAAAAAAAGGGATTGCACACATGGTTGGGTGGAGAACCTGAAAATGTGCGAGTTCTCAGTGTAAAAGTGTGAAAAAAGGAGGTTTTCTCCCCCATTTTTGTCCCAGCGTCCCTCACCCTGCTGCAGAGGGCACTTGGGAATGAACCTTCTCCCCTGTGAAGGGAGAACCTTCTCCCATTCTCCTTGGATGCTCTGGAGCTGGTGCCTTGCCAGGAGCAGGCAGAAGAAAAAGCCAATCCCAACCAGACGATGCTCTGAAGATTTTCATCAAACCTCCGGATTTTACAGAAAATCAAACAGTGGGGACCTTCTCTTCCCCAGCCTTTCCTCTGTGGTTTTTCACCAGCTCATTTTTCTCCCCATTTTCCAGCTGGTTGGGGCACAGGGATGGATGCTCGTGGAGATGCCAAGCACAACCCCAGGATTTTGCTGGGTTTGGGTTTATCCAGGGCTGGTTTCCAAGAGGGAAGAAGTCCCAGGCAGGCTGTGGTTGATGACAGGTCTGATGCTCTCAGAAGTGGCAGCCAAGGTGGGCGGTGACGTTTGGGGCTCCTTTTGAAGCTCTGTTTACATTGTTGTGTTCCCTCGGACGTGCCAGGTGTAACGCAGGTACCTGCACGGCCCAGGGGCTGGAAAAGCCATGAAAGCTCTGAGCAAGACAAGCTGAGGTTAATGGAGACTCAAAAAACATTTTGAAAACATCACTTAAAAATCTCTGAAAACTTTGGCGTTTAGAAGGAACACATAAAAATGTCAGTGAAAAATACCCGTGTTGGGTTTTTCCACTTTTCACCCTTGGCTGAAAAGTCCTTTCTAAAACAGGGGAGCTGGGGGGAAAAACCATGCTAAAATACCTTAAACTCATGTTCTGGATTGTGGACTTAATGGCCAGGGAAGGTCCATTAGAAGCAAACTCCTTGAGTTTAGCTTGAAAATAAGCTAACTGATGATGACTTCCAAATTTCCGGGCAGAACTAGACATGGCATGTGTTTTGCTTTGAAGGATATAAAAAAAAAAATTAGCATGAGCTGATGATTTTGCAGAGTGGTTTCTTTTATGCAGAGAAAATTGTTTTCATCCTCATTCTTGGCATTGGCTCCTTGTCCTGTGTTGCTTTTGTTTCTTGGGCTGCCATGGAAATGTCCCCCTTTCCCCCCAGGCCTCTCCACACACCTCTTGCACCAGCTCTGGTGCTCGTCAGACCCTTTTTTTTGAACTAATTTAATTAATTAACCCAGTGCAAGTGTTCTTCGGAGTTAATCATCTCCTGGGTTAACAAATTAAATCTGCTGGCAGAGGAGGCTGGGGAGCAGCAGAGCTCTGCTCCAAGGGAAAGGCTGGAAGAGGAGGAGAAGGAGGATGGTGGATGTGGTGGTAGGGAGAGCTCTTCTCAGCTGTCTTTCCATGGTTTTTATGGGATAAATATAATATGGGGTAAATATTCTTGGGGGTAACTGGTGTCCATGACTGCCCAACAGCCACATCCAACATGAGGAACGTGCCTGGTGAGGGTGGTGGAGTTGGGACCCCACAGTGACCCCACCAGATTAATGAGTACATAAAATCACATTCTTGTTTAATAGTTGAGATGGGAGCTGGGCTGAATCCTTACATTCAGTGGAGTGAACCAGAAATCTGAGAGACAGTTGCATGCTGTGCAGCACAGGAAGGTCCAGCTGGCTGTCCCTGTGGCTTACCTGGGCCATCAGCTGGTGACCACTTTCAGGGCCTCTGAACCAGGGAGAAACTTTTCTTGGTGAAAGCTGGGACAATAAAAGATCTTCTGCTGGTGCTGGGCTTTAAGGAGAATGTCCATGAGGAAAACCAGGGCTGCCCATCCTGCTGCTTGCACCCACCTGCCTTTTCCCCTCAGAAGCCCATTGTCCTGCCATACCAGCGGCTTCCTGCTTCCCTGGAGACCCCAAGGAGGAGTTGGGGAAGGGGACTGAACTGTCCAGTCCTCAGCAGGATTTTCACATGGAGGGAAGCTCCTGCCCAGCCTCCTGTGTCTGTTCCCTGCTGGGATTGGGATGTTGCCCTAAATACACACAGTGGGGCCAGCACTGGGGCACTCCCATGGTGGCACCCAGACAAGGGTCACCAACTCCTCCAAGGTGCCCTCAGCCCCACCCAGCTCCCAGTGAGGATGGGCAGCCAGAAGGTGCCTGGTTTGTGTCCCCAGAGGGGCCCCCCGTGCTGGGGACAGCTCTCAGCCTCTCCCCAGCCCAAGGGGCCGTGCCGGGGTTGGTGCTGCTGGCAGGGGGGCTCTGGGGGGCACAGTGATGCATTCCAGCTGAAACTTGTAAGGCAGAGGTATTTTAAGTATATTGGCTTAAAGAAAATGGTTGTGAGCTTTGCTGGGGCAGATTGACAATTAATTTTTTTTTCTTCTTTTTTTTTCTTTTTTTTTTTTTTGCACGGCCATAAAAATTCCATTTCTGCTGTGGAAAGTTTTAACTCCTTCCTTACCCTGGTGCTTGTTTGCAGGGGTATTAATGGGGGATTATTTTAACTGATGGCTCCCCAGTGAACTGTTAATAGATTTTGGGGAAATGTGTGTGTTCTTTATGCTGGGCTTTTTATCAGGACCTTGTTCACCGTGACCTGTGTATGGCTGTAACCTTCCAGCTTCCCTGCTCCTGTGTGTTGGGCAGTGTAAATAGAGATCTGTGCTGTAGCGGAGGGGAGGAAAATGACTGAGCATGGATCTAATAGGCCAAAAGTGGAATAAAACTGCATGGAAAGATATTGAGGGAGGATGTAACTGAGCTCCATGGCCAGTGGAATGTGAGGCTGCCCTGTGAGACAGGAGTACAGGAGGGAGGGACATGGAAATGGGGAGTAGGCTCTGTGGTGGGGGGACTTTTGATTATCCTGCTTAATTTCCAGGTTGCCCAGATACGCATTTAAGTCCCCGTCACATCTGGAGAGTGCAGTGATTTATTTTTCATGTGCATGGTCTTCCCTATGGGCACCTCTTAGACGTGTTTTGAGAAGCTCTTCCTTGCAGCCATGTATTGAAGGGGCCATTTGACCTGCTGAGAGGAGGTTTGGTGGCTTTGGAAAAGCCAAAGAGTGAATCAGAGCCATTTTATTTCATGTGTTTCGTGATCTGCCCATGTTTTCCATCCTGCTTTTAAGTGCAACATCAAGCAGTGGGACTGTGCAGCGTTTTGTTTTGGAAAAAAGCATCTTTCTTTTCTCTTTTAAAGCACTGCTTTGAACTTCACTGGCATAAAACGCTGTCAAATCACAAATAGTCTCAAACCTCAAGTTATTTTCTTTACCTCCACACTCTGCAGGGAGCGACAGCAGCAGCACTGCCTAACCCGGGGAGGATTTACAGTGTTTGCTCTCTGCATTTATTCCCAGCCCCAGATTCCTTTTGCCTGAGCCATGCCAGGAGCCTTTTCCCTTTAAATTCTGAATTCGATTCTCCTATCTTGTTCCTTTATCTCTAATTGTGATTCTGTGAATTGTTTGAATTCACTCTGGGATGTGCTTGGAGGCATCGCCACGGAGGAAGCAGCAATGCAGAGGAAGGAGTAAACACAAGGCAGAGTTTCAGCCCCTCCATCTGATGGATGAAGGTGGCTTTGATGGAGGAGATAGCCCTGACGCCAGCCCCTCTGGAGCTGCTACAAGTTGTAGCTGTCTTACAATGATAGTTGTTAAAAACCCATCCTGTACCACTGCGGGACTCAAATATTTTCCTTTCTTCAAAAAGAACGCTAACAAGCCCGCCTCTGTTCTAGCAGAAGTGGGAAGGGAGGGAGGAAAAAACAGAACAAAAAGTGGATTTTCTTGTCTGTGCATAAAGGGCAGTGTGGAAAAAAAAGAGGAGGGAAAAGTGGAATATTTATTTAAAAGGCAGAGGAGGAGGTGGTGGTGTGCCGGTCGCCCCTGCTCTCTGCAGAGTGGTAGTGGCTAATAGCTGGAGGCGAAACTAATACTTGGCAGGGGATGAGACACAGCACAGGCCCCCCTGATTTGGGGGCTTGCTGAAGTGCTTGTTTTATGTCAGGGCTGCGGGATGAGTTCATCTTTGCAGGAATTGGTTGAGTGCACTGGGAGATAAAAGGAGGGAGAGGAACCCACCGTGGCATAGGGAACGCTGGGAGACGGACCCTGGGACAGCTTCCTGCAGGCAAAGGCTGCTCAGATGAGCCTTGAACTGTCCCCTCCCAGGGGGTTGTTTCCCTGTGGGTTGCTTTCTTTTCGATTTTTAAGACTTTCCTCTCCCCTGGCCAGAAAAAGTGGGTTGAAAGGAAACTTCTCACTTCTTGAGGTGCAGCTAAAACTCACGTCCTCGCCTGTTTGAAGGAGCACAGGACATCTCCAGGAGTGCTGTGAGCTGGCAGAGCTGGCACTGCCAGGCAGGAGCTGTGGGATGACAGATGAGGAGCACCTTGGCAGGGGGATGCATTCATGGATGGATGGAGTGAAGTTCCTGCCATAAATTGCATGGAAGTGCTTTTAATAAAGCTATTTCAGATGCATGTGAAAAGCCCTTCTCCTGTTTTCATGGATGATTTTGCTTAGATATTTCCCAGTTCCTGGAAAGCAGAGATGGCACCAGGGCTGCTGGCACCTCCAGCAAAATATTTTTGTAGGATAGGCACTGTTTTCCTCTGGCTTTACTTGCCCCCCTCGTATATTAATTTGCAATAAACCATGAGAAACTCCTATTTAAATGTTTATTGCTGACTGTTGCCCTGATTAATGGAGCTGCTGGGGACACTGGAGGTTTGAAGTCGTCCCATCCTTAATCTGTAAGGGAAATGCAGGGGCTGAGCAGTAGTTTCTCAAAAATGTAATAACAAAACCAACACTGCTAATGGGCATGGAGGGCTTTGAGGAGGTTGGGAGGTTAAACAGATGCAGAGCTCAGTAATTGCTACCAGCCTCCGGCCCCGGCACATGAAAGGCCCTGAGCTGGTCTGTAGCCCCCAGATCACTTGAGTGGGACAACAGCAAAGCTCAGTGTTTGGGGAGATCTTTGGAAAGGCATTGGGAGCATCTGTAGGATGTCCCAGGGGAAAAATGACTGTGAAAACTGGATACTGTGGAAGATGGATGGGTCTCTGAGCACCCTGGTTTAATGGAATTTGTCCCTTTTGATGGCAGGGGGATGGACTGAGATGGTGTCCCCAAAAATGTGACTTGTGGTGGGTGAAGGGGAAGAGACTTACGTGATCCCCCCAAAAATGTGGCCTGTGGTGGGTGAAGGGGAAGTGACTGACGTGGTCCCCCAAAAAATGTGAGCTGTGGTAGGTGAAGGGGCTGCTTCAGGCTGATGAGCATTGCCCACAGCAAAGGGCATCCTGCTGCCTCCCTGCCTGCCCCGTCACCCCCTCCCCCATGGCCCTCCCCTTAAATTTGTATAGTTACAACTCCAGTTAAACTCCAACAAAGCCGCTTAATTCAAAGCTGGTTAATGGGGAGGGGAGCCGGGTCCCCTCCGGGGTAATCTGAGCCTGAAAAGAAGCGGGGCTGGAGAGCTGTGCCTGAAATCCCCTGTGTCAATGGGGGCTCTGGAGCAAAATAATGGCATCACCCCGTGGGCGAGTTAATGGGACATGATGGCACGGAGGCACCGGGGTCAGCAGGCCGCGGGCACGTGAGGGATTGTCAGGGAGCTTAATGCTGGCCACGGCAGAGCAGGGCTCCTTGCTGGAAACTCCACGGCACTTTTCTGGTGTGGTAGGAGCAGAAATGATGTTCAGCAAGTGGTTAATTCGCCCTCTTTGGGGCTCCTTCTTTTTCCTGTCGTCCTTCTGGAGACATCATAAATTCTGGAGGCATCACAGATTAAACAGATTTCTGGCAGCCCGTGTCCCTCCCGTCTCCCCTGAATGTAATTCCTAGAAAGAAGAGACGTTTCTTATTGTCTGGAGAGAGCTGCAATGGTTTTTAGAAGGACATGTACAGTTCATAGCAGCTACTCCCCCTTGGCATGAAACACTTGCTCAGATTTCATGTTCCCCGTGGGAACATCAGCGTCGCTGTCGGAGAACATTACATAGAGGAGACACCCGGCGGGTCACTCATCCAGGCATGTCCTGGACATCCCCTGGGGTCATCCCAGCACAAACTGGGCTTGGAAAGTGGGGATGCAGGAGCACAGCGGTGCTGGGGAGCCACCAGATACTGGAGACAATACTCAAGATACTGGGACAGTGTCCATACGGGCTCCGGTGGGAGGAATGCAAACATTCCTGAGGACACGTGGGCCCAGCTGCTGGATGGAGGGCTGGACATTGAACTGGAGAGAAAGAGATGTGCTGAACTCATGGGGAGATGGTGAGGTCCTGTGGGGTCCCCAGCCTGGGCTTGAGCCTCCAGTCTTGGTGATATTTGACGTAACTGAAGACAGGATTTGGGTTGAGCAAAAGCTTTGGGTTGAAGATGAACTTTGAGTTGAGCACCCATTTTGGGTTGAGCACAAATTTTGGGTTAAACAGAACTTTTGAGGTGAACACAAATTTTGGGTTAAATACAAGTTTGGGTTGAACACAAATACAGGACTGAACACAAAGTTTGTGTTGAACACAAGTTACGGGTTGATCAGAGGTTTTGGGTTGAGCACAAACTTTGGGTTAAATACAAGTGTGGGTTGAACATGGAGTTTGTGTTGAACACAAGTTTTAGGTGGAGCATGAACTTTGGGTTAAATTCCAGTTTTGGCTTGAAGGCAAGTTTTGGGTTGAGTGAAATCTGTGTTGAACACAAGTTTTTGATTGAGCGTGAAATTTGTGTTGAACACAAGTTTTGTATTGAGCACCTTCTTTGGGTTGAACACCTTCTTTTGGTTGGATACTAATTTTGGGAAGAGCATGAAATTTGTTTCGAACACAAGTTTTGGGTTGAGCACTGTCTTTGGGTTGCACACGAAATTTGTGTTGAACATGAAGTTTGTGTTGAACACAAGGGTTGGGTTGAGCACCATCTTTGGGTTGAACATTGTGTTGAACACGAGTTTTGGGTTCAGCACTGTCTTTGGGTTGAACATTGTGTTGAACACAAGGGTTGGGTTGAGCACAAGTTCAAGTCTTCACTGAACAAAGCTGACGGGTGGGAGGAGCTGTTTCCCAGCCTCCATCCCGGTGGTTTCCCAGGTGGTCCCAGCACTCCTGACCCCCTCTCTGTCCCCACAGACGCCAGCACGTCGCCCGACGCCGTGAAGAGGAGCCATTGGTGCAACGTGGCCTACTGGGAGCACCGGACGCGCGTGGGCCGCCTCTACACAGTGTACGAACAGTCTGTCAGTATCTTCTACGACCTACCTCAAGGAAACGGCTTCTGCCTCGGACAGCTCAACCTGGACAACAGGAGCGAGACTGTGAGAAGGACTCGAAGTAAAATCGGCTACGGGATTTTACTGAGCAAGGAACCGGACGGGGTGTGGGCCTACAACCGCAGCGAGCATCCCATCTTCGTCAACTCCCCGACACTGGACATCCCCAACTGCAGGACCCTGATCGTGCGCAAGGTGATGCCGGGCTACTCCATCAAGGTGTTTGACTACGAGAAGTCCTGCCTGCTGCAGCACACGGCTGAGCTGGATTATGCAGACGGGCCCTACGACCCCAACAGCGTCCGCATCAGCTTCGCCAAGGGCTGGGGGCCCTGTTATTCCAGACAGTTCATCACCTCCTGTCCTTGTTGGCTGGAGATCTTACTCAGCAACAACCGATAATGGTCAGCCTCTGACAAAACAACAACAACAACACACACACACAAAAAGAAAAAACAAAAAAAAAAAAAAAAAAAAAAGACACAGACTATCCCAAATATCATCTACCTAGATTTAATATAAAGTTTTATATATTATATGAAAATATATATTATACTTGTAATTATGGAGTCATTTTTACAATGTAATTATTTATGTATGGTGCAATGTGTATATGGACAAAAAACAGAAAATGCACTTTGGCTTATATAATTCTTTCAATACAGATTTTTAAAAAAAAAAAACCAACAAAAAAACCCCCAAAAATTATGCAGCAAAAATAGGAGAAAGCCCTAATTTTGATGTATGGTTTTTTGAAATATTATTAATACCCAGACAAAAAGCTAATACCAGTCCCTCATTGATAATAAAGTATTCGCATTATGGGGGGGGATTTGTCTTTTTTCTCCCCCCCCCCTGCCCCCAGCTGAAGCTGGCAGCAGTCAGGAGGGTTCCAGGGGGCAGCTGCTGTCTCCCATCTCAGCCAGGATCCTGGAAAACCAATAAATGAGTTGGAAGCCTGCAGCTGGCTCCAAGGGGAGGGTGAGTGAGGCCTTTTGGAGAGCCAGGGAGCACGGGGAGGAGGTGAGAGGAAGATCTGTAGCTCTTCTCACTCAGAGCTGTCTGCCCTCTCTGATACACGGTGAGAGCATGGTGAGGATGAGGTTGCACACCCATGTTTGTGCAGATTAATCTTCATCCCTGCTAATCAGTGGGTCTTGGGGAAAAGCAGAATATTCCATAGCCACAAAGCTGCCCAGCAGGACCAGTTTGGATTTTCAGCCTTACCCAGGGGCTGTCTGTGAGTCTTGCACGTCCCAGACGTGTTTGATGGTTGAGAAACAAATGGAGGTTTTGGACAACTCATGGTTGGGTGGATCCTCCTTTGGAGAATGGCCTGGATTTTGGGAACATCTCCAGTGCCTCGGAGGAGTCATGAGCAGCTTTGTCCTGTAGATCTCCCTGTCTGTCATCCAGGCAATAAATGATCCAGGAGTGTTTGGGAAGAATATATTTACTCTGAGGAGCAGCTGCAGCCAAAAAAAATGTCCTGGTCAGATGTGCCTGTCTCGGCTGATTTACTCTCCCTGGAAATCCTGGATAAAATCAGCCCCTTTGCTGTGACTTGTGCTGGGCCTGGCAGGGGCAGGTTGGACACGGGCTTTGCTTGGTCAGGGAAGTTATTTATTGCCAGGGAATAGCTCTGCCAAGTCCTGGAGTTCTGCTACAAATTCCTGTGCCTTTGATTTCCATAAAATCCCAGCCTCTGGAGCCCAGTGACTGGGAAGCTTTCAAGGTCACAGACGATGTTTTTGTCACCTTCATATTTGTAGAGGAAAAGATTCAATGAGACCTCAAATAATTAAATAGGGCCTAAATTTACTACTCAAAAGCCCTCCTGGTGCATGTCAGGGTCCTGCATTTTGGCACCTGGACCTGATGTTCCTGCCACAGCCACGAGTGAGGATGGGGAGTCACAGAATTGTGGAATCCTGGAATGGTTGGGGTTGGAGGAGACCTGAAATCCCATCTTGTTGCATACCTTCCACTATCCCAGGGTGCTCCAGTCCCTCTCCAACCTGGCCTTGGACACTTGGAGGGAGGGAGGAAGGTGGGAGCTGCATCCCACAGGGAAACACAGAAAGCTGGGTGGGTTCTGGGGGAGATCTGAGCAGGGAATGTTGCAATGATGTTCCCGCAGTCATTTTTCAAATTACAACCATATTTGATGTTTAATTGGGACCACATTGGTTGAATTCCTGCAGCATCAGTATTAATACTTGACATCATTAATTTTTGTTTGTGTTACAGCCATTCTTAGGGAACGGTGTCAAAACATGTCACTCTCATTTAAGGCAGCTTTCAGGAGCTTTGCAGGGGTTTTTTTATCCCTTTGGCTTAGGTTTGGTGGGTCCTGCCAAACCACCCACCTCCCTTGCTGTATCCCTTTCACCCAGTCCATCAAGAGGCCATTTTTATGTTTTGGGGGCTTTTCTAAGAGATTTTTCTTAATACCGTCCTCATTTTACCTGGGAAGCACCAGCGAAAGTTGCTTTCCCTGTTTCCTTTTTTTTTTCTCCCAGCATTTCCCACCACCACATTCACACCTTTGCTCCCTGTTCTCCTCCTCGTGCAGCAGTGCCACCATTTTCCACTTTCTACCCACTTCATCCATATCTTGGACAAAAAAGCACCAAGGACGGATTTGAGGGTTAACTCTGGGCTTTCCTTTGTGCAGTCCACTGATTCTCTTTTCTTCATTACTCATGCACTTCCCCAGGAATAAATTTGGAGTTTTATTTCAGTTGACAGCGGGGCTTTAAAGGGAATAAAAAAGGATTTTATGGTGAGGCAATGAAATAAGACATCAAGTATCCTTTTCTGTCTCATTTTGCTCCTTTAATACCTTATTGTCATTGAAACTTAGAACCCTTTTAAATGAGCTTTAGGACTTCAAAGCCATTGAGCTCCACCCTGGACCCTCTCAGAGCTCAGCTGGAGCCTTCCCTGTGCATCCCCTGCACTGGGGTGGGACCTGAGGGCTGGGAATTGGCACCTGGAGCAGCCCGTGGTGGGGATGTGGGTGGAGGCCACTTGATGGGGAAAGAGGAGTTCATTCCCTGCCAGGTTTGCAGGAGCAGCTGGGCATGGTTGGGTTTGGGATTCTGCTGTGCAGCACCCACAGCTGCTGCTGTTTACCCCAGCCCTATAAAAGCAGGATGGCCACAACCCCGTTCTTTTCTGAGCAGCCTTTTGAGTGGGTTTTTTCCTCCTTCCTGCAGGAGTTGTGGTCTCCCAGCATCCCAGGTAAGTGTCACGTTCCCTGTTGTTCCTTTGAGGTGTTACAGCATTTTAAGAAATCAAAGAACCCCCTCAGCAGGAGGGTGCTGGGAATTCCTAGATTAGTAATTCTGGTATTGCACCTGAGTCCTTGCAGGCTTTGGTGTGTGGAGTGTGTTTATTTGACAGGATCCTCTTAATTTAGCAATAATGGGGTTTAAAAGTGTGCACTGGGCTGAGGAGGAGCAGCCAGTTGCTGCTGGTGGGTCCCAGAGGCTGCTGCTCCTCCTGTGAGCAGAAATTCATCATCCCAGTCCTTGACTTCCATTGCTGCTATGACTGAGAAATGCTTTTCACCAGCCAGAATGGAAAGGAAATTATTGCTGAATTCATCTACTCTCAGCTCTTAGGGATGCTGAGAGCCCTGACCTGGCACAGGTTTGGCCACAGTTTTATGGGGGCTGCCAGCTTCAGGCCACAATCCTTCTCAGGGCTTTATGTCCACAGCTGAAGTGGAGGGACTTGTTCAGTGCATAATTCAGAGCTGGAATTCAAATTCAGGGCTCTGTGTGGGCTACCAAGGGAAAAGACAGAACTCCCTGTTGGTGCAGAGGAAGGAGATGGAAGTTTGCTTTGGGGTGTGATGCTGCCTGGCTCCGTGGGCTGTGTGAGTGGTGGAAGGTCTCCAGCTCTCTGGGATGGGGGTTAATGCTTTTAACAGAGCAGCAGAGCTGCTCACGCACCACCCTGTGCTTCCCAAATCTCTGGGTGCTCCAGGCTGGGGCTCTGGGGTGGGACTGGAGTGGAGGAAGGGCTGTAACAGCTCCCCAGGGTGGTGCTTCCTCAGAGGATGGAGCTGCTGCTGCCTCTGAGGGGATGAGCCTCAGGGGGGTTGTGGGGTTTTCCCTGACCAACACCAGCACAAAAAAATCAATTATCACTCTCATCCAGGTAAATGCCCTGTGGAGGCAGTGGGCTGTGGGAATTGCCTCTGGTGCAGGGCATGGCCTGGGGGCTTGGGCAGAGGCTGGTGGTGAATCTGCTGCTCCCTGGCTGGTTTTAGCTCAGCTTTCTGGGGAAATCAGAGTTGGGGGATGCAGAGCTGTGCTGGTACTTTCCCCTCAGAGTGTCCCTGCTGGGAGAGCAGGGCTCTGGTCTCACAAATGGCCAGCATGGACCAGAAAGCAAAAATAAGGATTCCTCTCCATCTCCCCTCACTTGAGGAGGGCTGGGGGCACTGCAATGGGGTCCATGGCATCACTGGGGCTGGCCCAGCACCCCAAAACTGCCTCCAGGAGCCTGGCTGAGTGCAGAGCATCCCGAGTTATTTCCTGTAAATAACTCCTTCTGCTTCCCCCAAAGGTCTGATTTTCTGTCTGGAGTGTGATGAGGCATTACTTGCTGCTTTGTGGATAATCCTTCCTATATTCCTGATTTATGGATGTGCTGGTGTGATGCACAAAGTGGCATCTGTGCTCTGCACACTGTGGGAACAACCCAAAATTGCTCTGAAACTCAACTGGCTTACAATTATATTGGATTCTATTAAATTAAAACACATAGCACATATATTACACAATAAACCACAGCTATTTCATGGATCAAATTAAGTTTTATTTGGGCAAATTACAACCTTTCTTACAGTTGGGCCTTTGTGAAACCATTCCTTTTTAATAAAAACAGGCATTTTTGGCAAATGCTCTTAAAGTGTGCATTCCCAATAATTGCATGTACTGTTGCTATTCTTTCTGGGATATATGTGGCTAATTATCTTCTGTTTAGGATAGGTTTAAATGAGTGGGATCTTCCCTTTGCTCCTCCCCCACACCTCCCATCTGCTGGAATTTCTTATTGCTTTCCATTTTTATTAGCTTGGCTATGGAAGAGAACAGAGGAGAGAGAAAAAAAAAAGCCTTCTCATTAAAAGCAGGAGTGCTTTTCCTGGAATTTCTTGGGGAAATGTGACTCTCACAGCCTCCCTCCAGCCCTGGCTGAGGGGGACAAAGCTGAAAATGGACCTTGGAGAAGTGGGATGGAGCTTTGGGAGGGTGGAGGGAAGTGCACCCCACTTGTGGAGGGCTGGTAGAGAGGCAGAGCTTTGGAGAAAATTGAGGTGTTTGTTGAGGAGGGGATTGGGGGGCTTGGAATTGCATTTGGGGGTTGGATTTTCCTGCTTGCCTGAGAGGATGCAGGCTCTGGTTTGGACTTTGAGGGTGGGACATCTCTTGTGGTTCCTTATTAAAGCAGGATTTTGGTGCTGCTGCCTCAGGGACAGGAGGGGGTGTGGGGTGGCACGTCAGACCCCAAGGAATGTCTTTGGCAACGCCTCATCCTCACACAGTTCTGGTTAAAAGCAAACCAGGGGCTCAGGAATTGTGGGGATGGACAGGCAGGATGGCTCATTCCCATGTTTCCTGAGGAAACTCGGCTGAAAAATGAACCCCTCAACTCCTCTCTGCACTTGGGAAGTTCTGCCCCGCTGCTTTTCCTGCCTCTCACTTTCTGCTGGCTTGGAGATACCAAATCTTTTCCTGGGAATAATTTTTCCCAGAGTATTTTCAGCCTGGACAGGGAAGCGGAGGAGATTTCCAGGGTGATTTCCAGCCCCCTAGGGTGGGGATCAAGGGCAGAGCATCCTCCAAGCTCCCCAGTTCCTGAACCCTGAAGATGTCAGGCTGGTGTTTCCTGCCCCAGCAGCACCTTGGGATGTGGGAAGGGTGCTCAGCCTGCCGGGATGGGGACCATGGAGCTGCTGCTGTGGATGTCCAAAGCAACATCACATAAAACTTGAAAGCTTTCTGTCAGCTTTCCAAACCCTCCTGGGCACCATTGTCAGGAGATGGAGAAGGTTTGTGGAGCCTCCCAAATCATATCTGCATGCTGTTTAGGGGACTGTGTTTGGGGTGATCACATCTGTGGGAGGAGTTGGCACTGGGAGTGCCAGGGCCATGGGCTGGTGGCATCTGCCTGTCCTGTGGTCACAGAGAGGAACCCCAGAGCTCAGGGTTTCCTGTTGATCTAAAACTGCTGCCAGGAGTTTCCTCAGAGGTTGGTGCTTCCCTCCACAGCCCTGGCAGTACTGGGAGCCTCAGCACCCTCCAGCTGCCACTTTGGGTTGGGTGAGGAGCTGGTGGCCTTGTGCCAGGGGTGGTGGCACTGTCTGAGTGCTGACAGAGAGTGGGCACCAACTTGGGCCATAGGGAAGAGGAAAGAAGATTGTTCTCTCATATGAAACACTCACAGAAACTTCTTTATTGATTGATTTTTATTTTTTTTAAATAACGAAGTGTCTTTGTCCTCTTGCCTCTTCCCAGAATGTCCAGGATGGGTTTTCCATTGCCACAGAATGTGTGATAATGGGGCAGGAGACAGTGGCACTTCCTTGGTCCCCCAGTGTCTCTGCACCCCATGGTGGGGCAGGAACCAAATGAAATGGCCCCAAAACATTTTTCATTCAGTCCCAGTGGCAGCAGGTCACAGCCTGGCTCTGTCCCCAGGGTGTGTCCTCCAGCCTGGCATCCCAGGGACAAGCAGGTGCAGTGGGAGAGAACAGGAATGGGAGCAAAGGGAAGAGTCCCCAGAGCTTCCCTTGCAGGTTTTGGAGGGAGAAGGTTCTGCTCCTTGTCCCTGCTGGTCTCTTCCATCCAACATCCTCTGTCATGTCCATCCCTGGGCGAGTCAGGTCCTGGGTGCCATTTGGGACACGAGGCTCTCCAGGCTGAGGGCACAAACCCCTCTGAGAGGGGAACTGAGTCCCCACCACCCCCCAGGGCTGTGTGTGCAGCAAGGCTGGGCCCCCTCCCCTGGCAGCAGGGATCTGTGTTCACTTTGGGGACACAGAATTGAAACCACAACCCATTTCTGGGGGAGCTCCATGGTGGCTGTGAAGCTCCTTCTCCCAAGGGATGCCGGGGGGAAGGGTGAGAAGAAAACCCCCACACGTCCCTGGAAATTGCTTTCCTTCCTCTCCTCCTTCCAAAATAGCATAATTAACAGAAATAAACTCCTCGGTGCTGTTAATTTTGAAGGTCTGCGTGCCAAGCTGAGCAGGCAGGGCTGTGCTGGGAACAGTTAATTATTACCCAAACGGGGTCTGAGCGGGGCTGAGAGCACTGGAGAATTATGAAACTGTAACGAGGGAGGCCCATTCTTGGCAAACACTCCTGTGATTCAAATGCTGGGGAATTCAGCATGTTTTTCTCTTTCTTCTGAGGACTCTGTGAGCCAGCCCATGGTGCAGCTCTCATGGTGGGGATGGAGTTGGGACCATCAGCCCAGGGAAGCTGGTGCTGGAACAGCTTCTGCAGCTCTTCTGTCACAGCAGCAGTTTAAAAATAGCTTTGGCAAGTCCACAATTAACCCATTTTTGCTTCGTAGAACTGCCAAAGATGTGGATTTCTGGGTGTGAGGTTTGGTGCTGAAGGTGCAGCTCTGTTTGCAGGAGCAGGTGGATGAGGATGGTCACAAAGGCTGTTCTGCTTTTCTCTGAGTCTCTCACCAGGGAAGTCCCTGCTGAGTTGTGTTTCTGCTGCAGGAGATCCCCTCTGCTCGTGGCTTCTGCTGTTTCATGAGGGCAAATCCTCCCCTCCTCCAGCTGGCTGTGTTGGCAGAGAAATCCCTGATGGGATCCAAGCTCTGCTCTCCAGAAAGTGGCTGGAGGCAACATCTGACATCTCCCTCCATCTGTGGGAACGTGATGGGAGAACTTTCTTCCTCTCTGCTTCCCAGTTTTATCAATCCCTGGAACTGGAGATGTCACCCAGCTGGGTCAGACCTGCCCCCGTGCTAGGGTTAAATGATTTTTAAAGGATTTTCGCTGCTGTTGGGATCAGTAACCTGTGGAACTGCAGTGCAGCTGGAGGAACTCAGGCAAGAGCCTCCCAGCACCTGAGGTGGCTTCATGTGGGGTGCCCTGATGGGGACTGAACTCAGCATTGCTTTTTCCTTCAAAAAAACAAACCTTGATAGCCTTGAATTCCTGCCTAGGAAACCTCTCACCAAAATGTGCACCTGAGCTGGGATCAAGCAAGGTGAACGGGGTTCTGTGGTGATTTTTGGAGTAAACCAACATGGTTGGAGCTTTTTAGCCTGAAATTAGACAAGCTGAGATGAGACTTCCAGAAGGCTTTTGATAGCAGCTTAATGGTCATAAACTTTGGGTTGTTAAATGTAAAAGAATTTTTTTAATGTGATGTTGTGAAATGTTTCCTCCAAGATAAGTCAGTGGTGGTGTGTGGAGGAAGGGTGGGAGGTCAGAGCTGCTCCTTGAGTAAGACTTGGGCAATCCTTCCTCTCTCACCAACCCACAGTTCCCCCCCAGAGACCCCTCCCGTGGCTTTGGGCTGATCTGGTGCCACACACTTGACAAAGGGACACCAAGGCTTGTCCGGCCCCTGGGCCAATGAAAAATCAGCAAAACAACTCTGGATTCTCCATGTTGGCAGGAAAATGCAGCAGGTGGGCTTGGAAAGCTCAGCCTACTTCTTATGTGGTCATGAATGAACTTCAGCAGCAACACTGCACACGTTCTTTATTTATTTTAGAAACACCTCTGGGGCCATTGTTTTGGGAAGGGCTGGGAAATGCTCTGTTCCCCCACTGGATGGGCTGGGTTGGGTGGCACCTTGAAGATGCTGTAGTTTCCACCCCTCCTTTAGACCTGCTTTTGGTATCAGACCCCTCAAGTGGATCAGGAGAGGGAAGGATTTGGAGACTGGGCTTTATTTAAGGCTCTGAGGCTTTGTGTGTGCACAAGTTCAGTGCAACACCAGCCTCGTGGTGGGATGTGGGTTTGGGCTGAGCTTTGGGCTGTTACTGACCCTTTCCACATTGCTGTGCAGCCTCACCTTGCTCCATCCTGCCTGGAGTGATGTCCCCAGGCACGGTGGGGGTGACACCACCCAACTGGGGAGCACCAGGGAACCCCTGGAGAGCCCTGAGCTGGCCACAGAGCTGCACCAGTGTGGAGGTGAATCCCAGGGGCTGTGATCCCACTGTCCCTTTGTGACCCCACAGGGGATGTTTCTGAGCCCTGGGAAAGCTGCTGGGACTGAGCCCCGTCCCTGCCTGGCCCCAGCACCCACCCTGGCTGAGTAAGGCAGGTCCAAGGTCAGCATCCCCCTCCAGAGCTCTCCCACTCCTCAGAGGTCACTCACGCCGAAGCAGAAAAAACAGTGCAGCAAAGCAGAATTGCTGCTTGAGTTGCTTTTTTTTTTGTTTCATTAAAAAAAGGAGGCAGGGAGAAACATCAAAATCAACCCCCTGCCCCCACAAATCCTTCCCTTGTCTCGGAGTATTAAAAACATCCTGGAGCTGGGGCCATGCCTGTGTTCCTCAGCGCTGGAGGAGGATTTCTGCCAAGACACTGACCCCTTGTGGATTTTGCAAATGTCTTTGAATCTCTTTTTCTCTTCGAAAGGCGAGGAGAGAAAAAAAAAAAAAAAACCAAAACAAAGCCCAAACCCTTTCAAACCTTTGCTTGTTCCTTTGCAAGGCAGAGCTATCAGAAGATTTATTATTAAACGGAGGCTGCGGGGTGATTTATGGAATTACAGCTGAGCCGCGTTGTGCGCTGGTTACAAATTGCACAGATATTCCATGGGACGTGAGCTCCAACGAGCACGGGATATATTACACTGCAGGGAAAAGGGGAGCTTAAAACCAGCTGGCCGACTGTAACAACTACAGCCACTTCTCTTTGAAGAGGAGATGATCTCCATCTGGGTTTAATACAAACCATGATGGACTGACACTGGCTCTCGGAATATCTTATACAAACGGGATCATTTCTGCTCGGTTTTTTCCAGAGCTGTCGCACTGCTGTATCCAGTGTTTTATTCCCTTTTTTCCCCCCACCCCTGCTCTGTTGTTTCTTCATGTTGGCCACTCCTTGTTAAGCTTTAGGAGCTGCTGGGGGTTGTTTCAGGGTTTTCTCTGAGCGGGGAAGGCGATGCTGCAGTGCCATGTGTGGAACCACGGAGCTGAATTGGCTACCTAGAAATACAGCCCAGATGTGAACAGGGAAAAGGAAGCTGGAACACATTATCAGGAAGGATGTGTCCCCTTCGGAGTAAATCCCTCCCATGGAGCCCCCTCCTCTGGCTGTTGATGGTTCCAGGAGGAGCCAGCTGTGAGCCCTGGTGTGGTGGGTGTGCTCTGGAGGGGTGATGTGGGTTGAGGACACCCCTGGAACCTTCCAGGCAGCACCAAGTCCTGGTGCACCAGGTTCTGTGCTGCTCTGAAGATCAATCTCCCAACATCTGGTGTGAAATCTTCATCTCTCCACAAAGGAATGTCCTGGCCAGGTTTTGGTAGCCTGTGAGTGGGAGGAATTGGTGAATGGACGAGATTCCTTTTAAGCACTTGTCCTCAAGGATCAAAGGTTTCTACATGAGCAGTCTCATATTTTGGCTTGTCAGGAAGTCATGGTGGTTTTATTTAAATCCCTTGGCTGGATAATGGATCTTTTAGCACTGGTTTTGTTCCCTGGCCTGGTTGAGCTCTTACACCTGATTCCTATTGTGGATCTCTAATGGCAAGTCTGGGATTTTTGGTGTGAATTGTCTGTTATGAATGAATGTTCCTGGCACACCCATTGCCAGGAAATAGCAATTAAAATCCAACTGCAGCTCAGAGTGCTTCAGCCTTCCCCAAGCTTTCCAGGCAGTGTCCATGTTTCCCTGCCTCGGTGCTCCTGGCAAGTACCCATAAATACCCACTGGGATGAGAAATCCTGATTTTCAGTGGTTGATAGAAGTATTTGCATCCCCTGAGACAGCTGCTGGCCCTGGGGGTTTGGGATGGAGAGAGGGCTGCATCCTTCCTACTCCATCTCAGTCTCCTGCACAAAAAAAAAAAAAAAATGGGGTGGATGAAGCTTCCAAAGCTGAGCTCCTCACCTTTGGGATTAAATTGACAAAATTTGGGGGAATTATCTCCACTGGGAGCTGCAGGCCACAGTTGTATTTTTTATGGGCCAGTCTTTGGATGGTGAAGTCCTTATCCCTCCACACCTGGTCCCATCCAGCATGTTCCCAGAGCTGGCTTCAGGCCAGGGAGCTGCAGCTCCCAGATGATCCAATTTTGTTGCCTTTTGAGGCCTTTTTGGGCCAAAGAGTGCTGTGATGTCTGGCAGCTTGGTCCCTGGCACACCCCGTGGTCTGGCCTGGGAGAAGTGCTGGGAGGACAGAGCGAAAAACTCTGAATTTCTGCAACCCCAGGCAGTCCTGGCTGAGCTGGTGGGGTTATGAAACTCTGACATGGCGTTCTCTGAGATACTAATTAGGGATGGACAAACCAGAGGGAAGAAAATAAGAAATCCCTTTGCACTCGTTGTGGGGTTAAACAAAGTTCAGCTGACTTTCTTCCTCCCCTCCGTGTTATTTTTCCCCTTCAGTGCAGGCTTTGCTCATCCAGGTTCCAGCAGGATTGGGCTGCAGAGCTGCTGGAGGGCTGTAGCTGTAGCTGCAGGATTTCCAGACAAGCCTAACCTAAATCTGGGAGTCTGTGGGACTTGGAGCAATTCTGATGTGCTCCTGGCTTTCCAAACAGGATAAATTCGTGGGCTGTGCATCCTGCAAGGATCTGGATGTTGCTCAGGGTAGGAGATCTTTATCCCTCCTTTTTCAGGTGGGGCTTGGAAGGGGTGGGGCTGAGCTTGGTGCTGAAGGATTGCTGGAGGCAACAGCACTTGGGACACCCATCCCAGCTGTTATGGGTCGAAACAGTATTGCCCTGCTAGGACTTTAGAATTCTTTGGAAAGGACAGGGACTTACGGGGGGGCAGGGTTTGGATTGACATGCCATTTTGACTACTCAGAAAATGGAAGGCGACTCTTGGTAATACTTCTATAAAAGTAATGTAAATGGAAAACCACCACACAGATAGTGCCGTGACTCAGATAAGCAAACCTCAACCACAACACCAGCTTTGCTGACTCCTCCTGCAGCCAGGCTGCTTTTGGTGCTGTTTGTTAATGGTTGGACTTGACCTTTGGGGTCGTTTCCAGCCTAAAGGATTCCATAAATCCTCCCCTTAGAAATCCTCTCTGTGCTGCTGCTGGCCTCTCTCTGGATTCAGCTCGTTTAATACAAAAACCCAGAGCTTTCTAAACAAACCAGGAGGAGCAGGGAGTGAATTAACATGCCCCAGTGGCCCTGGCTGGGCTCTGCTCCTCTCCTTCCCCTTCCCGCAGCCCTCCCTGCCACGATGGAAACCACGCCACCACAATGGGCCTGTCTCTGGCTAATGAAGCTCTGCAGCCCACTGCAGCATTCCTCTGATGCATTAGGAAATAGTTATCATTTTTCTCTGGCACTGGGTTTGATAAGCAATTGCCTTTGGCCAAGAGCCGTGCCAAGAGCTCGCTGCTTGTTACTGAGCTAAAGATGTGACATTGCAACACTTGTAATCGGGATAATTTAACACCCTGTTAGCAGGGAGCAGGAATGGCCCTGTCTCCTACCCATGTTTGGGGCAGGTTTTTATAAATCCAGCAGTCTTTTGGGAGAATAAGTTTTTTTTATGGAAGTGTAGACATGTTCTTCATTACTTTAATTCATTTTCAAGCGTGGAGGAGAAACTTTTTGGCAGCACGGAAGGAGGGAGCTGCTGTGATAGGAGATCTGGAGTGAGCCATGCCCCAGTTTGGTAAACTGGGGAATTGTGGACTATGGTCCAAATCCCAAGTCTGCTTTCAGGCAAGTCCCTTCTTTTTAAGGCAGTGTAAAATGAAGGTGACATTTAGAATTTTAGATTCCTTGTTGAGTAGTGCCATTAGTGACCAATGATTAATCATCATTCTTTGGGCTTGATGGGCAAGGAGACAGTTGGGAGTTTAGTTTTGTAGGGCCTTCTGCAATGGCCACAGCACTGCCTTTTCACAGAATTCACTGGGTTGGAAGAGACCTTCCAGATCATTGAGTCCAACCCAGTCCCAGCACCTCACCTAAACCACGGTGCCACATCCAGTCTGTCTTTAAACACATCCAGGGATGATGACTCCACCACCTCCCTGAGCAGACCATTCCAGTACTTTATCACTCTTTCTTTTCTAAAAGTTTAAAAAACTTTTTCCTAATATCCAGCCTGTCTTTCCTTTGAGGCTGTGTCTCTGTGTCTTGCCCCTGGTGTGGTGGATCCCGGGATGTTGGCGTTGCTGCCCTTGGCTCCCGGAACATCCCACCCTTGTGAGGATCCTGGGTTTTCCTCCTGTGGGTTTTGTCACAGCCTGGAGTCTGTCAGACTGTCCCCTCTCCCCCTGGGGAGCCAGTGCCAGCTGTGGCCTTGCCATGAGCAGGTTTGAAAGGAGCTGAGCTCATCCTGTGTGAGAGATCTCAAGCAGCACCAGCTCCTCTCGTCCTCCTCAGGACCATCCCACCAGGGCCAGAAGCCCTCTGGATCCCTTTGAACTTCAGGGCTGCTCTGCCTCCTCAGCTCCTCGCTGCTCTGGGGGCTTTGCTGCTCTGTGTCAGGACCTTGGGCTCTCCTGATCTGCAATCCAACCAAGGTTTCCTCTCCCTGCTGTGAAAAACCTTTCCAGCAGCTCCCGAGGTCTCCAAGGGCTTCTCCTCTCCTCCAGGCTGGATTGCCTGTTGGTTTTGGAGGCCTGTGTTCCCCTGGCAGCCTTCCAGGTGTATATTTAGAAAAGGAGATCATACCTTCCATCTCAGAAATAACCAATGATGACTTAATTTAGAGCATGAAAATTAAAAACTCCCTCTCTGACTGCAGAGCATTCAGCATTCCCTGCAGCCTCTTGCTTGGCAGCTGTGCTTCCCCTGCTTGTCTGTGGGTTCCTCTTGGTCAGCTCTGGGCATCCTGTGGGTTATCTGGGAGCAGGGATGTGTGGAAGGAGCCATGGGGACCAGAGTCTCCTCTGCTGGCACTGCTGGCACTCCTGCTGGTGTCCAGCTGTGTAACTGGGCATCAACGCTGGAGTTGAATTCCTTGGGAGACTCTGCCATTTTTAGCAGACAGATGGTTCTAAAAAAAAAAAAATTTAAAAAAATGTTTTTAAATCTCTTTGGCTCATTAATACAGCCTTACACTTCCTGGAGGCTTTTCTGGGGCACCCTCAGAGAGCTGTGTTGGTCCATTGCTAACACATGGGCTGGAAAGCTGGGTGTGACCTCCATCCTGGCAGGGAAATCCCATTCCTGGTGTCCCTTGCTCACATAAATGGCTGTGGCTCCTTTGGCAGTTTCTGCCCCTGTGGGATAAGAGAGCTCTGGGCTATGCTGGGGACAGGATGCCTGATTCCCTCCTCTCCTCACTGCCAGGTGAGGTTGGACAAGGCTTGGAGCACCCTGGGGCAGTGGAAGGTGTCCCTGCCCACACAGGAGAGTGGAATGAGCTGGTTCTTGACCTCCCCTCCACCCCAAACCAGGCTGTGATTCTGTGACTCTCTGGGCGAGCCCAGCACAGCTGCTCAGCTCTGTTACACCCAGCTTCATTTGTAAATCTGGGATTAGCACCAAAGCTGGGTTCCCCAATTCCTTTCCTGCAGCTTGGGGCTCATCTCTTGTATTTAACAACAGCGTGGAGGGGTTGGAAATGGGTTAGAGATTGATAAAGCCCTGGAGGACCTGCAGGACAAAAAATTCCATGTGCTGCCAGGAGAAACACTTTCATTCTGCTCCTGGAAGCTCAGCTTTCCCCACTGCTGCTGATCACACCACTTTTTTCACCTCCTCTATCAGCTGCATTATCTGAAGTGTGCTCTGAGTGAGTGCAACGTTGAAAGGCCCCAGAGTTAATTTGCATTAAGGACGGTGTAGTATTATTAGGTGTGCCTTAATGTAACCATCTCCATTTTGGTCTATTTACTCTGTGCTACTGAGTAAATGTGGAGATAAAAGGAGGTGGAATTAGCACTTCTCTTGCTTGCACTAAAGCCAAGCTGCATTATTTTCTTTTCTGTGGGTTTAGGCCTAAAAGTAGCTCAGGTATGTGCAAGTTTAAACAAGATGAACCAGGGCTCCATTAAAAATTACTCTCTCCTGGATAATATTCAACACAGGATTAATAGTAAAGAGGCTGATGTCATCCCAGAGCTCCCGTGACCCTTTGCACTTCTTTAGCACATTGCTGAAAGAAAACCTTCCTGACACACAGGGCTTGTCCTGCTGGAAAATCTGATGCTGCCTTTTTTTTTTTTTTCCCAAGAGCAGAGGGAAAGATGTTCTGAGCAATCAAGGAAAATTAATTGGGAATTAGGAACTCAACCTGAGCAACCACCTTCCCCTCAGAATCACCTGGCTGCTGTGTCCATCCCAGCTCCTGAGCTGATGATTCCCAGGGTGTCCATCCCATGTTCCCAGGGCATGGAGAAGGTTGGGAGCCCACCTGTGATTCTCCCTGGCTAGGATCCTGCTCACTGCCTTCCTCCTTTGGCAATTCCAGCAGATGCCAGGCAGGGATGGGCTCTCCTTCCTGCTGGGACTCTCTGGAGCTGTGCAGGTTTTCCAGGGATGCCAGGGCAGACACCACAATGGAATTGCTGCCAGTTCCCACCAGGCTGCAGCTGGCTGGGGACTGCTGCCTTGTGCAGGGGTTTAGTGGGTTTAGATGGGATCAGTGAGGTTAAATGGTCCCCGTGCTCTTCATGGAGAGCATATCTTGCATTTCAAAACTGGTATTATCTTCCTGTCTAAGCTGGGCTCTAAAACCCTGATTTGTTCCTCAAGGGCTTGGCTGAGTTGTGTTCTGCACTGCACCAGCCTGGGCATTCCCAAATTGGGCTGGAAAAGGGCTGGATTAAACCAGAGCAGCGTTCTGGGCTGTGGGGTTATGAGCAGGTCCCTCGATAAGGAATTGGGTGTGCTGTGAAATAATTAGGGACTCTCCCCTGGGAATCTCCACAGACACTAATTAGGTTTCATAAGATCAGTCACCTCCTTTTCCCTGTGCCTGTAGGGACAGGTAAATGTTCCAGCTCTGTCCTGGTGTGCATTGGAGGGGCAAAGTGCCCTGTGCTGCTGTCAGTGCCAGAGCCTCGTAAAAAACTGCAGAAGATCTGCTCATATTCAACTTTTCCAGGTTTGTCTCCCAGGTTTCAGTACCTCCAGTGGCTCAGGACAGCTCCACGATGGGTGGGTGCCCTGGTTTAGGGCAAATCTGGGAGAAAACCAAACCAATTTGCAATTTATTGGATTATATTTTTTCATTTATGGATTTACACCAATTACAGGGCTTGTCTTTTCTGTGGCAGAGACAGAGGAACACTGACATCTTTCCAGGGGCGATTCCTGAAGCTCAGGATCCATGCTGGGATCTGGGTGATAAAAATGGAGCCTCACAGAGAACGCTGCTTCCAAATGAACAAAAACTGGCCCAAACTGAGCTGAAGAAATTGACTGCTGATCAAATGTGAATGAGCCTAAAACTGTGGTGTCTTGGCTTTTGTGTCTCAGGGTGAAATCCCAATATGCCAACAAGGATTGTTCACAACGTTACTTGTCCCCATGGGGATTTGTTTAAAGCCTGATATTATAAATGAGGCAGCTGATGAGTTTTACAGAACCTCTTCTATGATTTTTGGGGGATTTTTTTCTGAACTCATACAAGATAAAAGTATTAATGAGCCCCTGAGTTATCTGAAAGCACAAGGCTCAGGAATGGTTGGGTTTGATGATCTTGGAGCTCTTTTTCCAACTTAAATGATTTTGGAGAAATAAACTTGGCTTTTCTAACACAGATTTCTTCTTTGATAATCCTAATCTTGGTGGTGGTGTTGCCAAAGCCTTACCAAAGGCTTTGGGCTTGGCTTTCAACCATTCAGTCTAAAATGTTTGTTCCTGGACCAAAGTCATCCCTGGAGTGACTTCACGGAGGCTCGTGGGCCTGACAGGAAAAATCTGGGCTATTTAAGGCTGCAGATCCCTGCAGTTCTCAGGAACTCGCTCATGTGTACAAACAGCACCGATGAAATCAGCAGCAAAAAACATTCTGTTTCTCTTGGAAGCTGTTTACAAAACATTTCAGCAGCGCTGGAACCAGGATTTATTTGTGCAGAGAGGCTGCAGTGTCAGAAAGCAAAGCAGTGACAGCAAGGATGGAAGGAGGCATCTACTTCTGCATCCTGAACCCTGATTTTGGGGTTAGGGATCCTCATGGAAAATCGAGATGCTGGGATGAAGTTTGGCACTTTTGTATTGAATGTGAACAACCAAGCTGCAGCCTGAGGTGAAAAAGGTATGTGGGTAACAATCCAGAAAGGCCAGTCAGGGGTTAGAGAGGAGAACTCCAGAATGGAATTATTTTACAGCTTTCTGGGAGTTTTCCCATTTTTACCTTGAGCCTTAAGTGAACATTTGAACCAGCCAGAATAAATCTGGGGAGTTCTTGCCCTGTTTCACTTGTGGTCAGCATTGAAAAGCCTTTTGGAAATGAACTCAAGGAAATCCTCCTCTCTTTGGGGAAATTTGGATAAAGACAGAGGGACCTGGGGAATGAGGGGAGTGATCCCTGTGCTGGTGGCAGAGACATCCCAAGGACTGAGGGATGATGGAAGTGGCACTTGGGATGTGTCTGATGTGGCTTTCCCTGCCAAAACGGGTTCAGCTCCCCCAGGTTCTGGGTCCTGAACGTTTCCTCCTGCTGAGCAGCCTCAGCCAGCAGCTTCAAAGGCTGCTCAGCCCAAACCAAAAACCTCAAGAAAGGATTCAGCCACGAGAAAACCCAGAGGCCACGTGCCATGCATATGTCTGATAAACCACTCCCAAATTTGTTCCTATCAAGCTTCAAAAAAAAAGGCATCTCCTGGTTTGCATTTGCCTTTTCCTGTTAGAAAACCAAAAATGCAATTTTCAGGCCACACCTCCATGTGCAAGTTGCAATAATTTATTTAAATCATTTTGGGCTGATGTCATCAGTTGTCCTTTAGGGCCTGCAGGAAGCTTGGATTTTAGGCTGGGACTGCCCAAAAATTAGATTTTTGGGAAGATCAGAAGGCAAAGCAGTGAGTGCCTGATGCTTCCAAACATCAGCCTGACTTCCCTGGAGGGAGAAGAGCAAAGCTGGGCTGCCTTTTTGGTGGGAAAAGCTGTTCTGTGCTGTGACAGCCAGTGCAGGAAGCCTGGTGGGAAGCTCTGGTGATGGTTTCAACGCCTCACATTGAGACCAGAAGCCTTTGAGATAAAACAGGAACATGTTCTGCAAGTTGCCATTAGCACACAGCTGGTGGCATTGCAGATTGTTTGAATTCTTCTTGATCAAATGGGGAGGGTGAGATGGGAACCCTGGCTGCAGAGCCTGGAGCTGCTGGGATTCCACAGGCCGTGGCAGATGTTGGTCACCAGCTTTTGGGAATCCTGAGGGGAAAACTAATCTCAATTTCACAAAAGCTGGTGCTTTTTCCTTTGGGAGAGGAGCATCTCTGGGATCAGGGGCTTTGCTTGGGCTCTGCCCATCCTCAGGAGAAACCTGACTGATGAAGGTCATGGCAGTTTCCTGCAGCTCTTATCTCCCAAAAGATGGGAATGAAGAGACATAAGGATGGATTGCAGCAGGAAAACTTCCCTGTGCTGCCCTAGGGGTGAGAGAGCCTTGGGGATGGGGCAGCAGCTCGTGGCTGACCCCACATGAACCCCAGTGATGGAGAATCTGGGAATGGAGGGATTTGCAGGCTGCAGCTGACAATCAGAGGAGCTGTTTCCAGTGATGTCATGCCTTGTTTGCTCCCAAACCTTTGTCAGCCAGGAATTCCCATGAGGAATTGTCAGTTCAGCTGCAAGGCTCCTCTGGGGCAGATTTATTGGGGCAGGGTTTTACTGCATCTGTCACAATCCTGGGGGCTTATGGGGAGCAGCAGAGACCTTTCCCCTGTGGAAGAGTAAAAGGTGTGGGTGAAGCACAGGACACGTCTGGGATTTTGGGGTTTGATCTGGCACCCTGAGCATGGGAGAGGCTTTGGAGGCATCCAGAGGGTGTGGGGAGCTCTGGGTGAGCCTGGGGGTGATTTTGGGGTGATGGAACAGAGCAGCTTCTTCCAAAGCTGGGGAGAAGGAGGAAGGGGAATTCTGGCACTCAGTTTGGCAAGTGGGAGGAGTGTGAAATGTGGCCACATGAGTGAACTCCTGGAGGTGTTTTGGGGTTTGTAGGGTGGTGCTGGGGGGTGTAGAGGAAGAGCTGCCTGTGTGACCAGTGCTGAGGAATGGGAAGGGCCCATCTGGACCAGTTTGGACCTGGGCCACCTGCTGCTGTCAGGCTGGAAGAGACTTCTTGTCCTGTTTGTGCAGCACTGGAGTGTCCCTGAGGCACCCACTCTCTCCCTGGGGCAGTCTAATGAATTTTAATGTCAGAAGAACTGTTAGGTCCCAGTTATCCCCCGTTGCATTTCCTGCAGGATTTGCCACATGGAATCTTCACAGCCCAGTGAGATGCTGATGGTAAATGGGCAGGTGGCTGGAGGGCAAATTTCGTTTAAAAAATACAACCCCGAAAGGAAAGGAGGCTCTGTCTGCCCCTTCCATGCCCTCAAGGGAAGGTGCCTGACCCTGTGGGGTTTTGGCTCCTAAAAGAGCAAAGATTTGACTCCAAGAGCACCCTCTTAAAAATATTATTGCCTGATCTTCAAGCAACTTCTTATCTTGTACTTTGCCTTGATCTAGGAGGGAAATCCTTTGTCTGTGTGTCACTGAGCACAATCAGTTCCCAGTGTTCTGAACGCCAGACACGCTCTGGTTCCAGCCTTTGGCCCTGAGACCTGAGACTTGCTTGTATTTACAAGCCCAGTAATTGCTGTCCTGAACCTGTTATCAACAGAGATACACGCAAGGGAAATTGCAAGGTTACGGTTGAAGCTTGCAGGGTTTTAGACTAACAAATATTTTAGCCTGAAGATATATTCAGCTTGATTTTGCTTTTAAGTGGCTCTGGGTAACATGAGAAGTTGCCTGTCAAATTTGATGGGGTCAGTAAAATTCAAGTATGTTCGGCTGTAATTAACATTTGAAAAGAATTTGCTTAGGAATTAGCTGTTGGCAGTGCAGAGCAGCTCCTTGTGTGGAAGCAGAGCTGCCCATCAGGGTCCATCCTGTCCTGGGCAGTGCAGGAAGGGAAATCCAGCCTCTTCCCCTTGTCTTCATGACAATTATTGCAGGATTCCTCAGGGGATGCTGGATGGGATCTGCCACAAGTGATTCCATTCAGGAATGTCAAAATCATCCCAGCACTCACTGAGGGGAAAAGGCATTTCTACACTGATGGGGCTGAGATGAATTTACAACTAAAAATATTTAAAGAATGGAGTGGTCTGGAGGCTGAATTGTCCCTTACTGCTGCAGGTCCATGGAAGCACTGTTGTTCTGCTGGGAAATCTCTCCAGCAGTCCCCAGGTGGGGTTTGGTCTCCAGCCACTGCTGCTGGTGGGAGCAGGAGCAATTTGTGTTGTGATGTCACCTGGAAATCCTCCCTGTGGGCTGGTTCCTGGCTGGGCTGAGGGTTCCTGACAGGAGCTTAGCCAGGTCTGGGCTGTGCCAGCCAGGGTGTGACTACACAGGAGCCACCAGAGAATCCCTGGGACACTCCTGGTCCTGGCTGGGGACAGCAAAGCTGCCCATGGGGTTTGATGAAGGGCAGCCCTGCTCTTATGTATCAGGATAAACTATAATTGAGAAAAAAGGCCACATCAGAAAAAATGGTTTCTGATTCTTTTTTCTGCAGTTCTCAGCTGCTGAAGCAGTGACAGTGTACTGTGCTTCCTCCTGCCCACAGGTGAAAGGCATCCCAGTGCAGATGTGGAATAGAGGAGATCCAGCTTGGCTTTGGCCTGGTCATTTGTCACTGTAAAGGCAAGGGAAATTTCAGTTTTTCTGAGTGGCAGTAGAACAGCCCTTTGTCATCGTCACTTAGTGACAACTATTCAGACTTCAGATTTCAAAGCATTCAGGGAAAGAAAAAATCTGTGTCGTTGAGATCACAGGGAAAAGGAGGTTTCAGTTCATCAAAGCTTTGGCAGTTTGGCTCAATTTGCCAAATCCTTCCCTAATAAATAACTCGACGGGCTTTGTCAGGGAACAATAGTGTTACTTAATAGTGCTCTGTAATTGTGTTGACAGCGACCCAAAGGATTTTTTTGGTCGGTGTGTGGAGCAGAGCTGCAGGGATGGGAGCTGGTTTGGGGAAGCTTAGAGAGCAGAGATGACTTCTGAGAGCTGAAGGTGCCATCCCTAAAATGTTAAACCAAGCTGTGCCTCAGAGCTATTTTTCTACTCTGAATAAGACACTTTGTGCTTGGTGGATGAGGGTTAGGAGGCGGTTTTAAATATGCTCTAAAATCCAAACATCAGTGAGGACTTGAAAATGTGGAGCCAAGTAGTGGTGGATGGGCAGCATTTCTGTTAATTAGGTTCATTAATGTGCCAGCAGCTGTTAATGCTGGGGACAGATGATGATAGTGAAGAGCATCTGTTTTGTTTTCTCCTTTATGACTGGTGAGAGCTGATGAGGTTGTGGAAGGTGTCCCTACCCCATGGCAGGGTTTGGAATGAGGACAGTTTTAAGGTCCCTTCCAACCCAATTGATTCTGCCCTTCTGAACATCTTCACAAAACCCAGTGTAGGAAAAAAAAGAAAAAACAACAAACGGTATGCAGCGCTTTTCATTTAAATCGGGATTTATGGGCTTTTCCCCCAAAATCCCTTTCTTATTTTTGGAAACAGTGTTGTGCCCTCTGTGCTTGCTTGAGCCCTGCAGGGTCCTGGGGCTCAGCTCTCTAAGCACAACTGCCCTGGAACGTTTGCTGTGCTCATAATCAGAGTAGCTGGTGCAGCCCCAAGGCAGCGTTTGGACCCTTCTCAGCTCTGCCAGACATCAGCCTGGATAAGGAAAACCCCTGTGGGATTTATTCCCTAACCAGAGCTCCGTGGGGCCAGGAAAGATCTGAAATAATTACCGGGATTGTGTTGTTCCTTTGTCACCCCCCTGTTATCAGAACTTTACAGACACAACGTTGTTCATTGCGCTGAGCCCGGTGCCTCTGCCAGCATCAGCTGTGGGCAGTGGTGGTGCTCTTTTTTTAACCAGAATTCCAAAATTCTCCTTCCCTTAGGGTCTGTGTGTCACCTCCTGCCCTTTCTGGTGGCACTTGCTGTGTGTGGATGCCAAATTTTTTGTGAAGGACTCCTCCAGCTCCTGGAGAACAAGATATACCAAATTTATCTGCCCTGTTTATCTGATGAGGGAACTTTATCTTGAGTACCTTGTCTGCTGAGGCCACCCTGTGTGTCTCAACGTGCACTGGGTGGGGATGAGTGGGGTGTGGTGGGATCAGCTGGCCCTGACCAGACTCCGGGAAGGGAAATTGGGTTGTGCTGCTGTGCAGAGACTGCTGAACCCTGCTCTGCCTCCCTGGTGCTGTGTCGCTGCCCTGCAGAGCTTATTTTGACTGCTGACACTGTGCTGGGGCTCAGCTCCACATAGTTGAGACCGTATTTAGGATGTCCTTGGAGCATTTTCTTGGGCAAACACTGTTTTGCTTCTGCATCACCAGCTCAGAGCTATTTGGGCTTTCTGGTGTTATCTCCGAGTTAGTTTACCTTCCTTATTGCCTCAGGGATTTGGCAGGGGGGATTTCTGTGTCTGGTTGTTGTCTTGCAAGCTGATGTCAGGAAACCCCACCTTGGATTTATAGCTTTCCTCTGGATCTGCCACTTCCATGGTAAAATGGCAAGGAGTCTTCATCTCCACAAGGAATTGGGTTGGATTTATCTGAGTGGCACTGACAAAGCAAACAGAGGGTTTGGTTGGAGAGGACATGGGAAAAGGCCTGGGAGTGAGGGGTCCTTCAGGCTGGCAGGTCAAGGATGAGCCAGGGCCAGGCGTGTGGGAGTTGTGCACAATAGACACCCATTTGGAAACTTAATCCTTTAATTTCCCCTCATCAAGTGGGTCAAAATAATATAATAAAGGCTTTCTCATGGAGATGCAAGCTGTAATTCCGGGCAGCTTTTTTTTCATTTCACGTTTTCCCCTGCATAAAGTTACTGTCTCCTGTTCCAGAAGCAGCAGCAGCAGCGTTTGAGGGCAGTAATGAGCGGCCCTGGCAGGACTACAAAGGGCTCCGGAGGAGCAGGTACGCCAGGGATGAGGTAAGTGGTGTCGTTTGGGTGAAATAGGTGTGGAAAGTGCACTCTGCACATGTTAGGCTTCAAAGCCAGCAATAATTACTGCGTTTGAGACTGTATCAGCACCCGGGGCTGCCATTCAAGTCGGGCAGGAATTCTTTGTGTAGGGCTTTTGTTCTCCAGACATCCAAGCTCCCCGCGGTTCACCCCGGCGCAACCGAGGAACGCCAGGGGAAGTGGGGAAGTGTCGTGGCTTTGAGCTGGGGATGGGTTTGTGTGGAGCTCTGGCTTTGATGCGTTCATCGGGGTGTCCTGTGAACATGACGGGGCTGTAATTGCTCTTAATGGCAAAACCATGAATGGAGAAAATCGGCAATGGGGTGGGTCGGTGGCAGCAAGACGGATCTTGCACGGTGAGTCCTGGCAGGGCTCTGCTCTCTGGACTTGCTGCTCTTGGTCTCATCTCGTGTCTTTCTGCCTCTGTGGTCCCTGCAGAGGCTTGGAGTTGAGCTGGTGGCCTGGGGCTGGTGTCTCCTAGATGATGTGTGCTTTATGCCTCAGCATGTGCTAAATACAAGATCATATTGGGTGGTGGAGCCAAAAAATAGTTCTTAAGTGGTTTTTGTGATGGATCTCGATGAAGGTCAGTGATGTGCTTGTTTTACAGAATGGAAATGGCTGAAGTGATTTAAGTTTATCACTGGCTTGTTAGTGACCCAGGACAAGGAAAAAGTTTTGATATACTGAGTCAGAGCTAGGCAGCTCCATCACCCTTGTGACTGCTCTAAAGTAACTGAGCCTTGAGGTTCCTGAACAATCCCATCTGATCCAATGTCCCCCTGAGCCTTCAGAGCAGGCTGCAGCATTCTCCCAGGAGCTCCTGAGTAAGGAAAATCATTGTGGGATTTGTTCCCCAACCAGGGCTCTGTGTGGCCAGAAACACCAGGGCTCACTCCTGGGATAGGGAGTTTAGATGGTATAGATGGTTTAGATGTCACCAGTGCTTGTCACCCTTCTTCTCCCTGAGCCATGACTGTTCAGTGTCACCGCAGAGCCACAGCCTGGCTGTCACCCACAGGGAGAATGTCCCTTTTTGCAGACTGTGGGGTGGCTTTTCCTGCTGCAGGGGCCAGAGCACACAAAGGCGGCGCCGGCCGCTGCCTCAGCCACCACGGGCAGATTTATCTCGGAGCAGAGCAGGGAACTGATCTAATCTCTCCGTGGAGCTCTCCTCCCCAAAGAGCCCTTGTGCTGGAACAATAAATGCCATGGAGAGCGCTGCCAGCCCGGCTGATTCCATTCAAACCCGTGGGCATTTCTGTCCCAGGCCTGGCGGGGCCTGTGGCTGCTGCCCACGCCGGCCCGGCGGGGCCCTGCCATGGCGGCGACGGCCGGTCTGCTGGCACAGCCAGGCCCTGAGCACTGCCCGCTCGGGCCCGCGGTGACAAGGCGTCACTGTGGCCGGGGACAGGCGGAATGTGGCCCCAGGGTGGGCGGGGTGGCACCAAGGGCTCCTGGAAAGGCCGGGCAAAGCCGACACAGTGCAGCTTGTCCGGGGGACAATGAGGGATGTGTTGTGGTGGCATGAATGAGCCGAGCCGGGGGATGTCAAATGTTTACTCTGGGTTTCCACAGGGCAGTGGGATGAGGGCCAAGGCCTCCACTCCTCCTCCAAGTGGTGAAGGCCGCTGTGGGACCACTGAGATGGAGCTTGGAGAAGCTGGGCCTTTTGTGCCACCTTTGTGGCTTTAATGAGGTGTCGTACAAAGCTGGCAGGAATGGGATCCTGGAATGGTTTGGCTTGGGAGGGATCTGAAAGATCATCCAGTTCCAACCCCTTGCTATGGACAAGGCCAGTGACAGACATCATTTTAGTTGGTGCTTTGAGCACCCCATTATCCTGCTCAAACCCTCTTTCAGGCTTCATTTAAGCAGTGCAACCATCCATCATTAATGCCATTGTGCATCCGAATGCCTTTCCACATTCTCGGGTCCCCCATTCCCAGCAGTGGCATTGGAGAGGTGTCCATCCAGTTTCCATGTTGTTTACGGTACAAGCTGCTCCTGTGACCCTGTGGATAGAGGATGTGGTGAAATCCCTGCTCTGAGATGGATCTGAGTGGTGCAGAGACATCATTAACGTTCTCTAATGTGTTCCTGGGGCAAGTGAAGCAGTTTCAGGTGAGGCCAGAGCCCTGCACTGTGCCAGGGGCCAATGCCAAGGTAGCCCTTGTGCCAGCAGCCCAGAGCAAGGGGCTTTGCAGCCCCCAGGCTGTGACTCGTGCATTGTACCTGCTCCTCCTGCCAATGCTGAATCCCATTTATTACAGAGAATTTCACAGGCTTTTAATGAACCTTCCTGAGCTTAATTTACAACTTGGGGAAAGATAGACAAGGTGACAAAGTGAACTGAAATATGAAATTACTTTAATTGCAGAGGAGGACATTTTATAGGCTTCAGAATCCAAGTCATTTATTTTAATGATCTTCTCTGCCCTCAACACATAATTACCATTCCCATTCCAAGCTGGTTTCAGGAGAGGTATGCAGGGAAAGCTGGTTGGACCTGTTCAGGCAGCAGAACTTTTGGCAACTCATAATCTGAGACGAAAAACGAATTAAAAGCAAAATATATTGTCCTGTCAGAGACACTTTTCATTCAAGACATGCTGGGTTTTGCTTCATTTCCTGGAGACAGCTGTGGTCCATCTGAAAGCAGCAATCCGAGGCACACAGCGCTGGTTGAGTGCCTTTCCAACCCTACATGGTAAAACACTTGGAAAATCCCTAGGAGTCAACACAGGGGCCAAGGGGTAATGCGACCTTTGAGGGGAAGAAGATGGAAATGTTTCATTTCCCTGCTGCCCCTTGCATTGGTGGGTTGGGGGTTCGGGGTGGTAATAAAAGAAATACGGACTCTGAGAAATGGATGCTTCTTTTCCTGCATGGATATCTGATTTTGGCTGATCCTACTCAAAACCAGCTGGAGTTTTTCAACCCCTGTGGAAAGAGGGGCTGTCTGTGAGCAGCTCCAAGCTGTTTTCAAGGAGTTCTGGTCCCTCAGTGTGAAAAACTGGATGTTGCTGGAGCCTCTTGTAGGTGTTTGGGCACATGGACATTTTGGTGCATCCTGACTTTTCCAATGTGGCTGCTGGGAGGGGGTGATTTGAAGGAGGTTGTGCTGTAATTACCCAGCTTGGCTTAGCCCTGCCTCTGCTTCTCCAGTGTCCAGGAGCTCTCCAGCTGAGCTTGGCCTGGCTTCCTCAGAGTTAAAACTCTGATGTCCCTCAGAAACCTGAGCACCAGGCCCGGCTTTTCCTCTGGTAGGGTGGGAAAGTGGGAGGAAATTGGGTGTAACCTGAGGAAGCTGGAAAGCAAAGATGAGCCCAGGCTGGTGGGACTCGTGCCAAGGAGCATGTTCTGAGCCAGGCTGATGCACCTTCCTGCAGGGAAAGGAGGTGAAAATACATTTTTCTTACAGGGATCATTAAGTTCTTTGGATTGGATAGTTGTGGCACAGAGTTTCTTCATTACTTTCAGATTTATTTTTTTTTTAACCACAAGGATTGGTTGTGGACTAAGTGATCACGAGGTCATTAAAGTCTGTTAGTTCTCTATGTAAAGTGGTCATGAATATGTGGCTAAATGGGACAAAATCCAAAGGCACATGGACTCCTCATCCACCTGCTGAAATAGGCTGTCTGGGATTTCATGTGGCCCTGCCTGAAGTCATGCAGCACCAGAAATAGGGCTTTCAGGGGTGCTGTGGGACTCAAGGCCCAAAATCCCATGTAAGAGTCTACAAACTGCACTTGCCCAGGAGCACAGCAACTTGTCCCAGTGCTGGTGAGTTGCTGGAGTGGAAAACCAAAGATTTCCAAGCTAATATTTTCAAAAGTTGACGGTTTTTGGCATATTTGACCTTGACTTGTTATCCAAAAGATTGGCTGCTGGACAGTGTGGAGCAGGTAGAACTGGCACTGGTGCAACTCTGGGTTTGTGGCTATTACTGATCTGGCCTTTAAGGCTTAGCAATAAGCAATAGTAAACTAATTTTCCTGAGTAGCTCTGCCTCCTTGGCCAGATCAGTCTCCAGAATGAAGTGCTCCTGGCCTGAAGGAGAAGTGTGACATTCCTCCCCAAAACAAAATATCACAGGTCCTTCATGTGTTCACCCCAGCACAGCCTCTCTGGCCCTGCTCCAGTGCTGCCTCCAAAGTATTTGCTTTAAAACCACACTTTTAAAAAAAGCCTCCATCAAAAAGAATGTGAAGGAGTTTAGACCTTAAAATTGGGAAATAGTACAATAAAGCTGCTTTTGTAAACTTCTTTTAGCCTCCCTGTGCAATAACCCACCCCGCTTTCCAGCCTGCTTTCTTCTCTCTGCTGCTGCTGGCCATCAGTGGAAGAAGTGATGGAAGGAAGAGGCCATACGGCTTTTTTCTGCTGTTACGGTATGCTTGGCAGCATCGTGCTGCTGGGAGCTGGACTGGGGAGGGGATGCTCCTGCTGGTGTAGCCATGGGAATGGGGGGTGATGTGTTGGGGTGGCTGTGGGTACATGCTCAGGGGGACAGATGGTGTCTCCTGGCTGGTGTGCATCTGCCCTGGGACATCTGGAGGCTTCAAAGCACATGGGAGGATTGTTTGGGAGTGAAATGGAGCTGGGCTGGGTGATGCCCAACATGAGCTCAGTCACCAGCATGAAGGGACTGGGAGCTTGGGCCTGGCCTCCCCTTGGNGGGCAGCACAGAATCTGAAAAACTGTAAAGTTAAAATTTAGGGCATCATACTCCTGGGCTTCCTTTGCTAATTCCTGCTCCTGGGAGGCCTCACAAACTTTGCACCAGGACCTTCTGTGCCCAGGGTTGGCCATTCTTGGTGTGCAGATGCCCAAATCCCATCAGCAGTGTCCCTTTCCCCTCCTCTCGCTGCATAGCCAGTCCTTGGTGCAAAGGGATTCTCCTGGGTCTGTTTTTGCCCAGGTCCTGTGAGGATCATGAGTGAGAAAAACATCTCAGACTGGCTCCGTCTCCCTTTCCACTAGCCCCTACTTTTTAGGGAAAACATCTTTTTGTCTGTTTGTTTTGATGTTCAAAGGTTGAGGGGGAAGGTGTTTCTGCTTTTGGTTTTGGTTTTGTTTTGTTTTTTTTTACCTGAAGGAACAGCAGTTTTCAGACAATTCAGACTTAGGAAGTGGGAATCAAATTTCTTTCTTAATCCTGTGGGGTTTTTTTTTCAATGAGGGTGTGTGAACTACAAGAAGGATCTTGTTCAGCCCTTCACTTGCTGATTTACGTCCAAGCCAACAGAGCCAAGCTTGGAGCTTTGATGCTGCTGGGGAAAAAAACAGGGAGAAGTGGAGGGAAGGTTGTGGGATTGGTGGTGCTGCTCAGCAAACAGAAAGAGGAAAAGGAGAGCTATTTCTCATTCTGCTTCCTAACTCCAAACACAACCCAAAGTTTTTATAAACTTTCTGCTCAGGTTTCAGGAAACTGCAAATGAAACTGCATTCCTCTGTGTGTTGGTCTTTTTTTTTTTTCTTCCTTTGCCCTCTTTCTTTTTTGAGGTGTAATAAAACATCATCACCTACAAGGCTGTGGCCTTTAAAAGTATTCTCCGGAGGGCAGGCGAGGAGTGGAGGCAGATTGACTGACAGCTGGAATAAAGCCTCTTTATTATCTCTGGGATTATAATTTCCCTCTATTCTGGGTGTTGGAACAACAGGAGCTTGGTTGTCTCTGTTCTCACTGGCTTCTTCTGTGTCCATCCCTCCCATCAGCTGAGGACACTGAATTTATCATCATCTAGAAAATAATGGGTTTTTTTTCCAAAACTTGAAGGCCTTGAGAGTAACTAGTGAGAAAAAGACAAGCTGTTGAATAAGAATATAAAAGTAGCAGGAGTGGGGCTGGACCAGGACTGGGGACAGAGCACCCAGGGCAGGATGTGGTCACAGCATTTGTGTGGCTGCAGGAGGTCTGTCCTTCACCTTTAACCATTCCTTTAACTCTTTAAACTGGTTTTGGGGACCAAAGCTTGCAAATCTCTAATCCAGCAGCTGTTGTGGAGATGCAGCTCCCAGGCTTGTCTGGAGGGAGCAAAGGATGGGGAAATGGCAGAGCTGGGGGTAAAAACAAATGGGATAATCTTTAAAGACAGGGTCATGAGCCGTGCCTGGGGCTGTTTGTAGGCAGCTGAAGGGATGGGCAGTGGGATGCTGGAGCTGATGTGGCGAGGCAAGGTCTGTCCTGCAGGGACAGGACTGCATTGGGGTGCTGTGGCCTGGAACCTGCTTGCTGGAAAGTCTGGGCCTGCCTTTTTGGGTGATTCCTGGAGTTTTCCCTGTGTCCCTGTCAGGACGCTCCAGGAGGGAGGGGTGGGCACGGCCCTTTCCTCAGTGCACTCCTGCTCCTTGGCACATACCATCCATGGGCAAGGAAATTCCTTCTTTGGAGTGTTCTTGGAAGCCAAGTTGTTCTTAATAATTAATCTATGAGAAGAATACAGTACATATGTGTAAAAATGACCTTGAGGTGTTGTGTTGGCTCAGCATGTCATGCCTCAGACCTCCTGGGACCCGTGGTGCTGACCCATGACCAAGGGCAGACCCTGTTGGGGTGTCCTTTATGGATTGCCACCCCATGAACACATTCCTGGTATCTCCTTCCTCTCTGGAAATGGGGACAGTGCTCTGGAGAGGGGCTGGGCTCCTGAGGGACACAGAGAGTCCATCCAGGCCCTGTGTGATGGGGAGCAGCCCCACAGGCAACCAGTGCCCAGCACCAGGGACCCCAAATTGCTCAGCAGAGGCCATCAGGACACTTGGTTAATTTGAGAAGCCCCATTACTGGCAAACATGGGGTATGTTTATTTTTAAATCCTGTCTGACAGTGAGAACAGGCCTCTGGCCAGAGATCTGAGGCCCTGGCTCTGTAATTGAGTTGAAAAAGGAATTCAGGTTTTTTTCAAACCAAAAGCCCATGTCCCATCTCCTCCCTGCCAAGGAATGGGCACGAGCAGGGAGCTGGGAGAGGTTGAGGGCTGTTATTTACGCAAAGTTTCCGCCTCCTTCCTTCCTTCCCACCAACTCCCCGTGACCCAGACCTGCCTGGTGAGGAAAACTGCTCCTCAGCCTTGCCAATTCTGGGATAAATAGGTCATCCAAAATATGCAAAAGCCAGTTCCAAGTCTTCTAGCAGTCAGAAAGACCTCAGAAGTCTTTGGATGCACAAAGCCTGCCCTAATTGTGTTGTTTCCAATGTGGATTTTGAGGCTCTGGGACCTCTGGAAGTAGGGTCTTTCACAGCAGTCCAGGGGCAGGGATTTGACAGAAGAAGCCAAAGACCATTTCCAGCTTTATTTCACCCATTTGCTCACTCAGACCTTGACCATGGTGGTGGCAGCTGTGCTCTGCATCCTCCCAAAACCCAGGATTTTATCCCTCCCCAGGGGTGGGGGCTGTAATCTTTCAATTAAAGCAGAGCAGAGTCCAGGCAAGGATGTCTTCATTTAAACCTCAGCGATGCCTTTAACCTCGGGAAGTGCAGCTGCCAAATTTTGCTGGGTGATTGAGGATGATATAGGAGGGTTTCCTTGAGGAAACTCTCCAGCAGCCTGCACTGACAGATTTATGGGGTTTGCTCTGACCACGCAAGGCACCTCTAGAAATAAAGGGGGAGGAATTATGCCATGGAGCTGTCAGATTCTGTGCTGAACAGGGGTGCAGCTCTGAGCCTCACATTCAGTGTCACTCAGCTCTCTTCACAGAGCAGGGAGACAAAACAAATCCTTTTCCTGCTGGAGACCAAGGACAACTGTTACAAGTTTTCAGGCCCAAAAGTCCCAACAACAGTGGGCTGAAGAGAGAAAACAAGGATGGGACGTCATAATCTGAAGCTGGAATTGGACAATTAAACCCCAATATGCAAATGGACCAAAACTTATAAAAGTGTGAGACTTCCTGACCTTTTGTCCATTTTGGGCCCATTTTGTGACTATTTTGGGACAATTTTGTGTCCATTTTGTGTCCATTTCTGTGACCATTTTGGGTCCACCCTGAGTGTAGCCCTGGCCAGGCTCTTGTCCTGCCCAAGGTGTATCCTTAAAGGGCTTTTAATAAATACCTAATTTATTCTCCAGCTCTGTCCAGTCTCTGTTCCAGCTCAGCCTTCCCAAAGCATCAAAAGAACCTGGAGCTGCTCTCAGCCCCACTCTCTCAGGCCGGTGTGTGGCAGCGGCAGCCAGGCTGATGCTGTCACTGCACCGGGGTAGTGAAAGGTGGGAAATAAAGGGAAATAAAGGAAGCGAATGTCGTTAGCGAGCGGGCGAGTCACTGATCAACAACTTCCTGCCATTGTCCCTCCCTGCTCCCTCTGCATCCCGCGGGCTGGCCCGGGGCCAGGCATGGCCAGCAGGTATTTCCCTGCTGCCCACAGCTCCATCCATCAGCATCCTCCACCAGCTCCATCCTGCTGGGCTCTGAGGAAACATTTACAATAATAATGGGAGTTATGGGATGACCTCTGGGTGAGGGGATTGCTGCACCTGTGGATCCGGGGCTGGTTCCTTAAAAAGCCTTCACTTGGGGCAACTTGAACCAAATGTCTTGGTATTTAGTGGTAAACAGAGAAATAGAAGCCACATTGCTGCTGGAGGACCCACAGCAGGGATAGAAAGATTTTAAAAAGTGATGCAACACAATCAACTTCTCCCTTCCCTATTTTAATATAAGAAAAAGGCTTAACTTTGTGAAATGACAACAGCTTGAGAATGTGCATGTCTGTAAAAAACTCTGCTTTTTATTCTCTGATCTCTGCTTATTTCCCAGCTGCTGTTTGGGAGAAGTGGTTTGGTGAGGAGTAAAGTTTAAACCTCTCTTTGGTGCTGTTTCCCCAGTGCAGTCACCCGTGTAAGATAAATAGTAGCTGATCTCTTGTTAGTGAAGTGCACGCTCTCCTTCACGCCTGACTGCAATGGAAATGCAAAATCCTCTGCCATCTGCTTCCAGCAAGGAGCTGCAGGGAAGGATGGAGCCTTGGGCTCTTCCAGCCCAGGTGCAGCCTCAGCCAGGAGCCCATCTGTCCACTGTGGCCACACTGATGGGCAGGGGGAAGGTTCCCAGCACAAAATGGGGGTTTTTTGGGAAGTACTTTCCTGCTCTTCATCAATTCAAGTGCTGCAGAGAGGAGGTTTCACCCCAATAATGCCCACGAGAGGGTCGTGCGTCCAAGAGCCCTTCAGCCTTTTAAAAACTAAAGCCACAAGGGACAAGTTGCATCTAAACAGAGCAGCCAAGCCCTGCTTCCTTCAGGAATGATTCCCTTTGTAAAAATAATGTGCTGGGATGCAGCACATTCACTGCTCCAGGCGAATTTTTCAGGTGACAAATCCCCCAAACTCTGCCTTTGGCCATTTGACATTTCCAGCTGCAGAGTGCAATTATCACAGTGTTTATTTAAAGAAGGAAGAAGGCTGTGGCAATCAGATTTTGTGCCAGTTTCCAGCACAGAGCTCTCTCCCAAGCAGTGAGTGTGTGTGCAGGCACGGGAGATGCTGGGAACAAAAGCCTCGGATCCCGAGCGTCCTGCCCAGCCCTGCTCTTCCTCATCCCAGGAAAACGGTGCAAAGATGTTTAATTGCATGAAAAGCAAAAGCATCAGGCAGGCAGCTGATGGGCAGCAGGTCTGTGCTGAATTGCTCAGAAGAAGAAGGTGGTTTTCCCTGGAGTTCCCTGGATGTGGGATTTGGAGTGACACAGAGGTTTTCTTCCTATGCAGGCCTGGGTTCTAATCCTGCTGTTCCCCTTTAACCCAGCTCTTCCTCTCTCTTTATTCCAGCAGTCCTGGTTTTCTCCTTGCAAACGTGCCTTTTGCTTTCAAATGCCATAAATATTTTTTAACTGTTTCTTATCTGTCTGGGATCTGGGTTTGCAGGAGGGAAGTGATGCTGGTGATAGGGCCTGGGCCACATGGGAGAGCTCAGGTCTGCTCCAGATTCCCTGGATAACCCTGGCTGAATGTGGTAGAGAATATAATTTATCATTTATCATCTGGAATTTATCATCTGGATTCTGAGCAGGGGATGAGCTGCAGCACCTCCAGCTTTTGGCCCTGGGCTTGTCCTCGGCTTGTCCCTCACCTGCTCTTCAGGAGGTTTTTGGATCATGTGAGGCTTTCACCTACTGACTCCTGGAAAAGCTCATGTGAGGATGCAGGTCCTGTTCAGAGAGTTACAAACTTGTTGTTCTGACTGTTTTCAGGGAAAAGCATTAAATGTGAGTGCTGGAGTGACTCTGAACCCAGGCACCAACTTGTCCTTCCCCACATCTCTTTTTCTCTTTGCAGCTCATAAAACAGGCACTGGCTGGAGACAAGAGATGCTGCAGCACAAGTGGCTGCAGAATTACAATTTTAGGGGTTTTGTGAAAATTTTCAAGGTTTGAACATTTGTTTTCACTCTGCTGGGTCTGCATCTTTTTTTCCTGTTTTTTTCAGCATTGGCTCTACTAAATATCCACTCAGCCCAATGCAAAGTTTACAGCTGTGGCTCCCATATGTCAGGGCAAGTGCATCACCCCCCACCAGGGAGGACAGGTCAGAGTGATCCCAAAAAGTTCATCCCAACACTGAAAAAATCCATATCGAGGTTTTAAAGAGCACAAGAGTCTTTAAAAAAGAAACAAAAGAGAACCCAATAAACATGGAGTAAGGATGTGTGAAACCCACAGGATCTGGGAAAAACAGCTTCACCAGGTAACCTGCACCCTAAAAAAAAATTCCCTCTGCAGCCTTCGGCTTTAGGCTGGATTTAGGAACTTCCAGCAGAGCTGTAGCAGCATGAATACATCCACTTTTTGAAAAAGGTGCTTAAATCAAGCAGTTATTGGGCTCAGCAGAGCTCAGTCACCTTCTGCATGAACTGGCAGGGAGGATGCTGTAAAGCAAAGTAATTCTGCGAGATAAAGCAAGGAAGATGAGATGAGCCAAGGGCCCTGACCTTAAATTTTATGAGCAAGTTCTAGTTTGCAAAGAGCAGGGCTGGGAGATGGGAGGGAAGCAGGATTCCTGCTCTTGTGCAGAGCCAGGGAAAACATGGAAATCTCCCGGGTTGGTGCTCGCTCAGCTGTGGCCTTTTCCCTTTTGGGCTGTAGCAGAACTGTGCGAGAAGATCTAATAAAGGAGGCATTTTTAAAATAATGTTGAGCATAAAGAGGCAGAGGCTAGTGCTGGGACACATGCAGAGCTGCTCCAGGGCTGAGATAAAGCAGTGACAGCAGCTGACCCCGACCTCCCCGGATTATCTGATGTTCTCAGCATTTATAAGCAAGGAAGAGCCAGTGGCCGTCAGACCGGCTGGCTCCGCTCGGAGCCCAAGCCCAGATGGGAGGCGAGACCTGCCCTCCCTGCAGCCCAGTCCTGGGGGCAGCCACATGAGCCCCTCCACCCCTCTTTTCCCCCAAAAAAGCCCTGGACAAATTGCTGGTCAGGGCGTCAGGGCAGAGTTTCTCAGCGGGTCGCTGCAGCTGGGACTGTCCCGGACACAGAAATCACCAGGGACTGTCTCGTCTCACAGATGTCTCCAGGGTGCCTCTGAATGAGCTGCATCTTTTCATCAGTCAGCAGAACTCTGGGCTAGCACCAGGCAGCCTTTTCCCTTTCATTTCTAGCTCAACACAAAAAAAGCTTCATCTGTCACAGAGTGGAGCCACAGCAAAGCTGAGGATGGTGTCTGTGCCCCGGCAGTGCAGCTGCCACTGACCTCTCCTGCCCAGGCAGGGGAGACACCTTCTGCTTGTTTTTTGGTGGCCCAGCAGCAGGCAGCTCCCATAGCCCTGTCTGGAACACTGAGCGTGTTTATTTAAGTTCAAATCAGATGTTGAAATAATTCTGTGCAAGTGTTAAGCGAGGGTGATTGGAGTTTGCATGACTCCACATCCAAGCTGTGATTTCTTTAGGGCAGAGGAGTTATTTTCATTAACTCTTCAGTGCTGGCTCTCTCTGGCAGGAGGAAAGGTTGGATTAGCTGGATGTTGATGTACAGCCTTCCAGCCCTTCCCAAGCTGTTTTAAATCAAAGAGGGGTAGGTAAATGTTTGGCTGCGTTTCCTGTGCCGGCCCCGCTGTCCACAGCCTGGGAAGTAGCAGGATCCAAAGGGCAGCTGTTAAACAAAGTGAAAACAGACAACGGGGCTGGGGCTACCCATCTGCTGCCCAGGGCCAGCCAGGGAATCCTCCCTCCCCCAGCACAGGCTGGGAAAACAGGGGAAAGAGCTGAGGGCTTCGGGGAGGGTGGTGTGGGCAGCAGGATGGGCTGGTACCAACAAGGATGTGGTCAGGTTGCCATGGTAGCCAGGGTGATGCAGTTGGGATGGAGTGATAAACAAGGTGATGTGTTTGGGAGGCTGTTGTACCCAGGGGGAAGTGTTTGGGATGCTGTGGTACCCAGGGTGATGCAGCAGGGATGCAGTGATAAACCCCAGTGCTGCAATTTGGGACGCTGTGCTTGGCATGTGGTGGTACCCAGAGTGATCCACTTGGAATATTTTCCTCCCACCACCCTGCACTCCCACAGACCTCTGCAGGTTAAAGGGTTTTCCTTTCCCTTTCCTCTCTCCTCTTTATCCAGGCAATCCTCTGCTCAAATCCCACACAGGTCTGTATTTCTCCATCCAGTCAGGTTTGGCTTCTCTGATATTGTCTTGACAGGAATCACTGCAGGATGTTACAGGGAAGGGGAGTAGGGTTCTGTTGCTGAGTATTTATAGTGGCCATAAAGTTCAGGAATTTGTTCTGTCCATGATTCAAATGAGGTGTGGAGGAAGTGCCTCCTGGCATCCCCTGCACAGGCTGGGTCTGGGGACACACACTGCACCCCCTCTGCTGCCTTTGGTGAGGAGAGGCTGATAAAACACAATAGGATTTCCTGGAGCTGCTGAACTGTCTTTCTCTGGATTTTTTTGCAAACTTTTTCCCAGGACTTAACTCATTCCTCAGACAGGCCCTCCTGAATTAACACATCTGTTTAATGAATGGCCACAGTGTTCCATGGCATCTTAAGCCCAAAGATGTTTCTTCAGTTGTCCTGGGTTTTTCTCCACTCCAGCCCCATTTTGCGGTGCGAAGGGACAGAGAGGGGATTTGTGAGAGCTCAACCCTTTTCCCTCAGCTTTGGGCCTTAAGATGCTGTTTGTGGCAGGGTGACCTGGGCTGAGACTGCACGAGGAAAACTCGGTGCATTTTTCCAAAGAGATTCTCTGATTAGGAAAATCAGAGAATCATCGGTAAGATGGGGAAGCAGCGCTGCTGATGTTGGATGTGCACCCCGGGTCGGGATAAATCCCATTTCCGTCTCCAGGTCATGGATTAGGCGGGAGTGGCACGTGGAAAACGAGCCGGGTTTTGTGTGTGTTTCTCGCTCTTTCACAATCCCTGCGAAGCGAATTTAATGCAGTTTCAGTTTGGGCACAACAAAGCGGAGCTGCAGATCAGAAACACATGTTGTGAGTGCTGCAGGCACCGAGTGAAACCTGATCTGCCGAGGTTTCCCTTAAATCTGCACTTTCTCATTTGGCTCTCATATTAAAGCTGTATTTCAGAGCTGTCCAACCCTCTCGAAAGATGATGAATAACAATAAAAACATTCACTGGAAGACTGTCATCATTTCCAAAGGAAGTGTAATAAATACTTTACGACAGGGCTTTTTTTTTTTTTTTCCTATGTACAGCCATAAACCAGTTTTAAGTTACAACTTATTAAGCCTCTAAACAATTAGAGCTTGGCTGTGGGGAGGGTGCTGGGGCTGCTCCCTGGGCTGGGGGTTTGGGTTTGGGAGATCTGGAAGGGATAACTTGGCTTTCACGTGCCTCAGTTTCCCCCTGTGCTGGTTGAGCTGTGGGTGTTGATGGTCTCTGAGGTGTCAGGGTTTTGTGGCACAGATTAGTGATGAACCAACATCTCCCAAGCTTGGTTCTTGTGCAGAAGGGAGTTGTCCTTTCCCTCAAGGCTCCCTGTGTGTGTCCCACCTTATTTTGGTTAGAAAACAGGCAGCAGTTTTTTTGCCAGTGCTGTGTTAAGGGTTGGACTTGACAATCTTGGAGACTTTTTCCAGCCTTAATGATTCCATGTTTGGCAGCATCAATTAAGAAAATAATAATCCCAGCACTGGTGGTGCTCCGTGGGAAGTGTTGGCCCCACAGCCAGGCTTGGTGCAAAGCCCCTTTTCCCTTTCCACCACTTCAGCAGGGGAAAATCTGAGAAGAGCTGGCTGGGAATAACCCAGATCAGGAGAGGTTCCCATCTGCCTTTGTTGTCCCTTTTCTTTTGCTTTTGGCTTTACTGAAGGAGAATGAAAATAAAGAGGGCTCGTGGCCTGAGGATGGTGCTGCTGCAGCATCTCCCTGCTCTGGCTCCAGCAGGGATCTGCAGGAAAAGCTGGGTTTGAGCTTCCCCCAGTTCATTCCTTCCTTTGGGTGATGGCTGAGGAAGTTCTGCACAGTCCTGGGATGGGCTGGAAGGTGCTGGTGCCTGTGGTGGGCAGCTGGACGGGGTGGGATTGAGGATGGCAAGGATTTGGGATCAGGGGCAGCAGCAAAACACTGAAATTCTGATCTCCCTGATATGCCTGTGTTTGCTGGGGGGGGTTCCAGTTGTTTTAGTTCTTCCCACAGTGCACAGCTGTTGTCAGACCAGATCCCAACCTGCCTTTCCTACATCCCAAAGGCAGGGATGGAAGGAAGCAGTGCAGTTTGCAGTCCTGCCCCAGCTGCTCTGCCAAGGGTCTGTGCAGCCCAACCAGTGACTGCAGCAGGGAAATGTCAGAACCAATTGGTTCCAAAGGCAAAGCTGCAGGAATTGCTGCTCTGCTCCTCGTGCTGTCCTTCAGCCCCAGCCTGGGGACCTGCAGAGGGGATCTGTGGGCAGTGCTGCCCGATGGGATCCAACACCAGCCCTGTGACAATCACTTCAACTTACTGATAAATTCAGTTCAGAGCCCAGAAATTCATTTGTGACTCAAAAAATGTGTTTCTAATGAGTGCTTTGCCCTGCTTGCTGACAGAATTCCAGGTTTCTGATGCTGTGTCATTCCTAATCCCCTGATCTTTGATTTTCCTCCTTCCCTGCATTTGCTGTCTGTGCAATTACACTGCTGTGAAAACGTTGCTGGAGAGGCAGGTGAAATAAGAGCCACACTGTGAGCAGTGCTCCCCCTTCTCTGGGTGTTTATTCAGCCTTCAGGGGCTATTTCAGAGAATCCCAGACTGGTTTGAGTGGGAAGGGACCTTAAATCTCATCTCATCCCATCCCTGCCATGGCAGGGACACCTCCCACTATCCCAGGTTACTCCAAGCCCTGTCCAACCTGGCCTTGGACACTTCCAGGGACCCAGGGGCAGCCACAGCTTCTCTGGGCACCCTGTGCCAGGGTCTGCCCACCCTCACAGGGCAGAATTCCACCCCTGGCACAGCTGGCAGGAGATGCTGAATGTTTTCCACACAGAGGCACCAAAAGAAACCAGTGCAGCTTGAGAACCATTTGTTTGATTTTCTCTTTTAAAGCCTTTCCAGGCAGACTTTGGTTTGGATTGCTGCTCCCCCTCTTTTTTTTTTTTTTTCTTTTTTTTTTTTCACTTGCAATTAATGCCACAAACATTTCTCACGGAGCACTGATGGTATTGGCAGGAGGGTTATTAAAAAGCAAAACAAACCCCAACCCTAGCTGTAACCTGAAACACATTTGATCCAAGCTATTTTATATTAAAGAGCATTTGCACTTTGAACGTGGAAGAATTTCTAGTTGTGGCTCCAGAATATCTGCAAACGTTCTTCTTCAGGTGCATGAAATCAATGTTTTTGTTGCTTTCCAAAGCTTGCAGAGCCCTCAAAGTTCTGCTGAGCTGGGGAAGTGTCTCAGAGTTACCCCAAAACAGAACCAGAGCATCACCAAGAACCCTCCAAGCCTGGTTTGCTCAGGGCTCCTTCGCTCTACAATCAAACATCAGAAAGTGCAAAAACCCTTCATAAAAAATGTTTCTCAACAGCAGAGTTTTTGGGTGGATTTTCCTCTGAGCCAAGCCCACAGGGACTCTGAGCTCCGAGCCTGTATTTTGTTTTGCCTTGTTTTAGTGATGCAAATGGAGCCGAGGAGCAGATTTATCAGGAATTCGGTTACTCAGTGTTTGTTTACTGGGCTCAAACGAGCCAATTCTTGTGCTCGTTGCGATGTTATGCATAAGTAATTGATGGACACGTATGCATGGAGGCTGCTTTTAAATGCAAGGGCTTTTGGTGCCAGGAATTCCGATTAAAAGCCATCGCAGGGAGTGTTTTTGGGGATCCTCTTCCAACCCGTGCTTTCCTGAGGCCGGGTGGGGCTGAGCATCACCCCGGGATCCAGAGGGTGCCCCGAATTCCGGCAGGGAAGATGCTCTGCCAGGACCTTTGCAGGTGGGGCTGCTGGGTCTGAGGAAAAAACAGAGCGCAGAGAGATCTGAGCCAGCTCCAGAGAGCTCCTGCTGCCCACAGCACTCGGGCCAGGGCTAAACTGGGGCTGCAGGGAAGGAAGGGATGGAAAAGCTGAGCTGGAAGGGATTAATGAGCAGCCAGGGTGGAACAGCCCTGCCCTGGGAAGGTGAATGCAGGTGGTGCAGGGATGGCAGAGCCTGGGACATGGCCTTGCTGCTCAGAAAAACCCCAAAATTCACATTTTCCTTTCATTCCTGGAAGCCAAAACTGGCAGAGAAATGGTTGGGTGCTGACTGTGTTTATAAAGAGAGAGAAAAAAAATCCAAAACACAGCCAATCAAATCCTTTTTTTTTTTTTCCACATAGAGGAGAAAACTGTTTTTACTTTTGCAGTATTTACAAGTTTCAAACCCTTCACATCGGCAACACTTGGCTGTGTCTTTCAGCTGCTCTCAGGTGTTTGGCAGTAGCATCATCCCCTGTCTGCATTTCCCTACAAACTCTGAATTTTGTGGAAGCTCAGGGGCAGTGCACACACAGCCTGGAAGTGAGCAGGGACTGATTGAAGAGACAAAATTAACTTACGAAATTAATTTAAAATTTATTTTGGGGCTGTCTGATGTTCCCAGAAGTGTTTTGGGGAGGAGTCAGTGCTGGGCTGGGTGGCACAGGAGCAGCCCCAGCCCGGGATCCGATGAACACTTGGGTGATGCTGGGGAGAGCTCAGGCTCCAAAAAATGAATTTTCCACGAGTTGGAAATTCATTCTCTGGCAAAACCTGATCCCGAGATGGTCCCTGGGAGCAGAGTGAGGGGGAATTCTGAAATCCAGACTGATAGCAAAGGAATGTGATTGCTTGTCTCCCACTGCACATCAGGACATTTCCCAACCAGGGCAGCTCTGCTCCCCTTTGCTGTGGCCAGGAACTGGCTCAGGTGTGACACTCTGGAGTCTCCCACCAGCCCCGGGTCCAATTCATGCAGGTGAAATCCGGAATTTGTAGAATTAATAGGAAAAAAAACCCAAAACCAACCCCAAACCCAAAACAACCATCTCGGTACTCGCCTATTAATTGGGGTTTTTGCACCATGAAAATTAAGTTTAGAAGGGCTTTGTACTATCGGAGCCAGTGTTTCCTGGCTGGCAGAGATTGCTGGCAGAGAGATAACAATGGGGAAGGTGTTGAGGCAGAGCTGTGCAGCACCAGCTGAGATTTGGAGCCGTCCAGCCCTGCCTGAGAGAGGATTTCTCCCCTTTTTCCCTGCTGCGAGCAAGGATTCCTCCCCTTTTCTTTTTAGGTGTCTGTGGCTAGATCCCAGGCCAGGGCTGTGGGCTGGGGGAAAACGCGGGATGTCGATGAAATTCAACATTTCTCAATGGCCTGTGCCATCTAGTGGCAAAGCAAGGCTGGAGCCGGGGCTGGGACCGAGCGCTGGGAGCAGCCGGGATTGCTGGGAGAGTTCTGGATTGGTGGGGAGTTCTGGATTTCTGGGAGACTCCTGGATTTCTGGGAGAGTCCTGGATGGCTGGGGGAGTTCTGGGTGGTTGGGGGAGTTCTGGATTTCCGGGAGAGTTCTGGATTTCCGGGAGAGTTCTGGATTTCCGGGAGAGTTCTGGATTATGGGAAGCAGCTTGGTTTGCTGGGAGCATCCTGGATTGTTGGGAAAGTCCTGGATTTCTGGGAGGGTCCTGGATTGTTGGGAGAGTTACAGATTGCTGGGAGACCTCTGGATACTGAGGAGAGTCCTGGATTTAAGGGAGAGTTCTTTGTTTCTGGGAGAGTTCTGGATTGCTGGGAAAGTCCTGGATTGTTGGGAGAGGTCTGGGTGAGTTCTGGATTGTTGGGAACAGCCTGGATTGCTGGGATGCAGCTCCTGGGCTGGGCCAGCCCCCACAAACCCCACCTGGCCAGGTGAGGGCAGGGCCCTGGACTGGCAGCATTTGCAGGGCCGCCAGTGTGCAAAGATTCCCAGTTTAATCCTTTTCCCTGTGTTCTCCTAGATAGGATAAATTATCTTTTTTCGGATGGGGCTTATTTTTGGGCAGCAGATGAGCACCTGAGGTGTGTGGCCAGCCAGGGGCTGCCCTTAAACCTGAAACACAAGGCTAAAACAGGTTGCTGAGTCTAAAACCCAAAAAAAGAACCCGAAACAAACCATCCCATTAAGCTGGGTATTTACACTGCTGTTTCCAAACTAATGCTCTCTGCTATTTACTGAGCCTAAACCACAATATTTTACCGAGTGCTCCAGAATCCAAGATGCATTTTTGCAACTTCAAGTCAGTGGAAACTTTGCAGCTTATTTTCCCCTTTGGAAAGTCACCAATTCCTATTTTTATCCCGCTAAAAGCCCACAGCATCACCCTTCAGGCTCCTGCAAGCAAACATTTCTTCCCCCCCACCTCCTTTGCACCAAAACTGCCAGGCTTCCCCCCAAAAAATCAAACAGTGAATTGCTACTTTGTGATCCCAATGCACTGCTTCAAAATAGAAATGGAAAATACCGTGGCAGGAACACAGGGATCTGTCAGGAAAGAAAACCAGGCAAACCATTAAAGCACATTTAATCTTGGGTTGCTGGATATGAACTGATCTTTCTTAGAGGGCTGCATGAAAGAGGCTGGATTATCCCAGGTCTGAGTGCTCCCATTGTTTTGCTCCCTTCCTCTGGAGCATCCGGCCTGGCTGCTCTTGGAGACAGGATGCTGGAGCAGGGAGACAGAGCCTTTCATCTCCCACAGCACTTTTGGTGCTCCTATGAACGGGCCCAGTCTGCAAAATACGTTGAAAAAACATTTTTATAGGAACTGGTTTGTGTCCTCCCTGTCCTCAAAGGATCCCTTCAAGCCCATCAGCAATTTTCCTTCAAAGGCTTTCTCCTGCTTTTAACCCCTTGGCTGTTCCCAGGGAACATCCCGTGCCTTTGCCCAGCTTTCTGGGCTTTAAAAAGCAAAGTTTGCACCCTGCTGAAGCTGAGCTGTCCCAAAACCAGGACTTTAGGTGAGATAAAACCAGACCTGCTGGTGATGGATCTATAGCTGAGCCATGACCTTCTTCTCTGGCCAAAATCAAGCTCCTAGTCCTGCTGGGGATGTTGAGGCAGGATCCCATAAATAGGAGGAAGTTGTTGCCCAATTAGTAGGAACATGGTGTAAAAGTGAATTAAATTTATTGGGAAAAGAGATTTCCAGCTGAAATCATGCTCCGATCAGAGTCCCAACTGATGGAGCTGGGAGCAGCCCAGCATTCAGCACTAATTAGCAATAATGAGTGGATTATCATTTTTGTATCTGCCAGGAATCAGCCCTGCCCTGCCGGTGCCCAGTGGGATGTTGGTGATGTTCCTGCCCTAAAGGCTCTGTGGGTGGAGGGAAATGTTCCAGCTCAGCCTCACTGCTTTTAACTCCTCATTCTGCACGGGCAGAGGTGAGGGTTTGCTTGAAAAGGTGAAGGTTCAGCAGCACACACCACCTTTAGCCATTGCTTCTCCCAAAGTATGGCTTGGGAGCATCACTCCCATGGATTTTGGCACATCCCAATGCAGTGGCCACTCAGCTCAGGTCCCACAACTCATGAGCAGGTGGGAGAGAAAAATCTGAGGGTTTTTCTTTAAGCCTTTTACCCTAAAGAAAAGGAGAATTTGTGACCACACACACTGGTAGGGCCTTCCCTGGTGATTCCTGAGCCTCCAGCATCCCATGGTTCAGACTGCAGCACAGGAATTCTGTGCCTTCATCCAGCTTCACTCAGCAGCCTTCAGCTTTTTGCTCTAACACATCCCTTCTGCAGAGGAAACGCCTTTAAAGAACCTTCCCGTGCCTGAATTTGGAGGTTTTGCTGCCTTGTGTGTGAGTCTTTAGCTGTGGAAGTCCTTTCATGGTCCCTGGTGGGACATGGAGTGTGGCACCCGGGAACAGGCAATGTGGGCTTTCAATAAATCCCATTTTTATTCCTGCAGAGCCGTGGATCAGCTCACAGCACAAGCCCTGCCCACCTCGTGGAAACACCAGAACCTGACCAACTTGAAAGCCAGATTGAGTGACAGCAGGAAGGCATCAACCAACATCCAAATTCCCATTTTTTTGCCACCTCAGGATGGCAGGTGAGGGGTGGGAGCTGCTCCATCCCCACAGAGCTCTCAGCACGTGGCTCCAGGTGAGCTGGAAGAGCCTCCCCTCAGCCTGGGGGGGTCTCTCAGCCTGGCTGTGGGATTGGGGAAGGCAGGGGCTGGGATTGCTCCCAGTCTGCAGCCAAGGGGAGGAAGGAACAAGGAGTTTATTTGTGCCAGGGAGCCCCAGATCTGGGTTAGAAGGGGGATGTTGAGGCAGTGCAGCTGCAAGGTGTGAGCCAAACCTCGCTCTGGGAGCCAGGCCAGGGGTCTCAAAGCCTGGGGGAGCCCCTTAAGCCAAGATCAAACCAAAGGGGTTTTGCTGATGGACCCTTCCAGTTCAAACCATCCACCACAGGGTCTCCAGCTCTCCTGGATGCTCCCTGGGCTTGGGGAGTAGGAGCCAAGCACTTTAAATGACATGGATTTAAGGAAAAGCAGCTCTGAGCCTGCTGAGTCACCTTCAGGAGGTGCTTTGGTACCTCCTGGGGTCTGCCCGTGGTTTGTGCTGGGTGAAACTGGGCTGGTGTGGATTTTACTGGGGGTCAGGGGGGGCTGAGTGTGAGCAGCAGGGCTGGGAGCTCCCTGTGCTTCTGGGGCAGGGAAGGATATTCCTGGAAAGCACAACAAAGCCCCTGGTGATGCTGTGTGATGGTTTCTGAGTGGGTGTGGTGGTGCTCAGTCGAATCTTGGCTTGATGGCCTTGCCCAGAGCAGCTGTAGCTGCCCCTGGATCCCTGGAATGTCCAAGGCCAGGCTGGACAGGGCTTGGAGCAGCCTGGGACAGTGGAAGGTGTCCCTGCCTTTGGAATGGGATGGGCTTTAAGGCCCCAAACCATTCCAGGATCCCATAATTCAGTGTCCTTGGAGATCTTTTCCAACCTTAACTATCCAGTGATTTGGGGATGTTTCCCTCTCTGGGTGTATATGCTTGGGAATTGTGACTTTCTTTAGGCAGTGGTGGCTGGGACACACCCAGGGTTTTGTCACAGTGGCTGCTGGCAGAGCCACCACAGCCCCAAATTTCCCCCCAGGATGTGATCCCCCCATGGGCTGAGGGGAAAACAGCAACAACATCGAGAGATCCTGCAGGAGGGGAAGTGAATACCTAAATGTGATTGTTATCTTTGCTTCCTGGGCTGCAGATAAGGTCTCTCCAGGGCATATAGAATTTGAGCCGGTGGTTTCTGGAGCTATAAATGTAACACCAGTGTGTTTTCATTAAGTCTGAGGACAAATACGTGCAGTGAAACTTTATCTGGTGCATTACTCTAATGGCCTGGGTGATACCAGGGCTAGAGGTTTAGAGAAGTGCCCCAAGGGTGGCCCAGGTTTTGTGCAGCTCAGATGCCCCGTGCCAGATGTGTGTCACAACCCCAGTGAGGTGACAAGTGTCCCAGTGCCACTTTAGCACAAAGCACAAGCAAACCTCGTGCCTTGTGCAGGTCAGACACTTCCCAGCCCAGCCCAGTTGTGTCAGGGGTTCATTTTTGATCTCCACGGTCCATGGAGGGTTATTTGTTTCATTATTTATTTGTGTGAAACCACAGGTGCTCCCAACCCTGATCCCTTGGTAGACGCCGAGCAAAATCCTGCTGATCCTCAGACATTTTCCAGGTCCCCAAAGGACAGAGTGCATTTTTGGGGTGCTGCTTTTCTCTGTGTCTTGAGAGCCAAGTGCAGAGAATTCTCATTCCAGAGGAATATCATTCTATTCACAATGGAGGGGAAGGACCCAGGGAATGGCTGCCCACTGCCAGAGGGCAGGGCTGGATGGGATATTGGGAATAAAATTTCCCTCTAAGGGCGGGGAGGGACTGGGATGGAATTGCCAGAGAAGCTGTGGCTGCCCCTGGGTCCCTGGAATTGTCCAAGGCCAGGTTGGACAGGACTTGGAGCAACCTGGGACAATGGAAGGTGTCCCTGCCCATGGCAGGAATAGGACTGGATGAGCTTTAAGGTCCCTTCCCACCCAAATCATTCTAGAATTCAATGATTCTATCGAACCAAAAACAGGGATTTAGAAATATTTCATATTTCTCAATATTCCTTCCAGTTTAATACCTTTTCCCCCCCCCGCCTTCTGCTGGTATCTCAGGTATTTCTCTACTCAGCTGCTCTCAGTGAACCTGCACAGAGAAACATTTAGTGAGGAAAAATCCCTGCTAATTACTCCATCACATTAAAAAAAAAAGCTTAACTGAGAAGTGATAAATTAATCCTTAGCTTGAAAAGAAAGAGCCGTGTATGTCCCCCACATTTCCATACAGGTGGGAAACACTTTTTTTTTTTTTTCCCCCATCTGGCTGGACAAACTGTTAACGGCGGAGCCCGGCAATTTAAACACGGCCTGAGCTGCACAAACAAAGGCCATTTCTCAGAGACGAGAAGTCCACGCGGGGACACCAGGGGATTACTCCGGCTCGGAGGGAGGCGGCTGCAACAACAAAGAGCAAATTCACGGCGGGGTCCTGCCCCTATGAGGTCATTTTCTGTCGGGGCCGGGCTCATTAGTGGGGCCGGGCTGTTGATCCAGCCCGAAGTGTGGGTGACAAGTGTGACTGCCATTGCTGATTCAGGGCTGCCCGGCTCGCGGGGATCCCGCCTTGTGGCTCTCTGGGAACGGGCCGTTAATTAGCGCTAATTGCACCCCGCGCGTTTCCCAGCCGCGTGTGTCCCCCCGGGGTCAGCGCTGTCCCAGGAGCGGCACCGCGGGGACAGTGGGGGACAGGGCAGGGACAGGACTGGGACAGTGAGGGACAGGGCTGGGACAGGACTGGGACAGTGAGGGACAGTAAGGGGACAGGGCTGGGCCTGAGAGATGGGGCTGGGACAGTGAGGGGACAGGGCTGGGACAGTGAGGGACAGTNGGGACAGTGAGGGGACAGTGAGGGACAGGGCTGGGACAGTGAGGGACAGGGTGGGACAGTGAGGGACAGGGCTAGGACAGTGAGGGACAGACAGGGCTGGGACAGTGAAGGACAGGGCTGGGACAAAAATCCTTGACCATGTGGTCAGAGGAGAGAGTCACTAAAATATTTCCCTGTAATTCTTTTAGAGGAAAATTATTGTTTAAATCTGGGTCTTTTATTAGGAATTGGGGGGTAAAATCCTTAGACCATAAGTGTTTATTTTTTCCCCTTTTTAAACCAGTGCTGCATATTAAATAAATCCCACAATTAGTGGCGAATTATTTAAACAAGATATTCTAAAACTTAGGGCAAGAAGGGGGCTTTTCATTTCCCTGAGTGGGAACATGTGAAGAAGCTTCTGATGTGAGAGGTTCCCATCCCAGCTGGGAGTTTGGTCCGTGCTGAGGAAGGAATGGATGTGGGAAAAGCATTTGACCTCGTGGTACAGCTGAGTGGCTGCAGAGATGCTGCTGGAGACTCAGCATTCCATGAGGATGCTCCAGCTTCTCAAACTCAGCACTTCCCAGCTGACAAATCCACCCAGAAGTTTCCTCCCCTCCCATTTTGGTTCAGACAGATCTGAAGGTCTTTGGATTTTGAGCTGGGCTATATCCAAACCCCAGGCTCTGAGGTGCAGGGATGGCTGGAGCTCGGGATGGTCTGAATGTCACAGCAGCAGGGATGGATCACAGCTCTCCACCCTTGACACAGCATTTTGGAGCTGAAATATTAATTTTCCACTCTCTGGTCTGGATTCTTGGATTCTGTTCCCACCCTGAGAGCTGGCAGAGCTTCCCATAGCTCCCAGCTCCCTCTGGAGCACCACAAGAGTGGCTCTGCTGGAGCTGGAGGGAGAAAATTCCATCCAAGCCCAGCTTTTCCTGCTCCTCTGACAGGGGAAGGAATGACATGCTGTGGAGTCGGGATAGCACTGGGAAAAGGCTCCACTTCATTCTGCTCTAACCAGAAAGTTTGTTCACCCAGAAGCCCTTTTGGGGGAGCTACTTATTTTCTAATCTTGTGGTAATAATGGAATGACACAGAAGTCTGGGGATAATGAAAACATACTGATTTCCTCGTGCACCAAGCACAAAAGGAAGCAGGGAAGGGTTTCAGTGACAAGGCAGGAAAAGAGTTTATTTTAAATAAAGATTACAAAAATAACCTACTGTCAAAGATGATGTGAAAACCATTAAATAGCAATTTAACGTAATTATAATCACGGGTGAGCTAAGGGCTATCTCACACAATTCCAATCAATCTTCCTGCCTGGGTGTGTTATCCCAAGCCCTCACTCCTGACTCCAGCCCTGCCTGCCTGCTGCAGAAATTCTCTGTTTGGGCTCCAATTCCACGCCAGGCACAGCCACTGAGACCCAGAGAGATCCTCCAAGGGCTGATGGAGAAAAACCCTCTTTGGGCTCTGCCTTCCCCAACTCTGAGAGACCTTTGGGAGCCTCTGGATTTGACAGCAGAGCGTGGCACGAGGTGGCACCAAACCAGGAGCAGATGGCACTGCCAGGCTTGGCTGTGCTGAAATTTTGTGGGCATGGTGAATCCTTATTTATTAAACTGGCATTCCAAGGAAAGTTACTAAATGCATTCCAAGGAGTGGCATAAATCAGCCGTGCTCATCCCCACAAAGTGCTGCTGCTCCCAAGGAATAACGTTTGAGAGAGAAAATGAGGTCCAAAGTGCTTCCAGCAGCGGGAAAAGCCAGCCCTTGGCCCAATGTGCCACCCAAAAGGGCACTGGAAGAAGCTCCAGGCTGGGAATTGAGGGTCTGTGCTGGTATGGGTGGGATCCTTGGCCAGGACCCGACATGGGAGGCACAGGGATGTGATACCCCAGGTCCTGCTGCAGCATTTTGCTGTGAAACAAAGGCTCCTCTGCCAGGTGGGAGTGAAGAACCCAAAAAATTAATAAAACTAATCTCAGTAATCACAGTTAGAGCTGGTTCAAAGGATCCTGTGAGCTTGGGAGGTTAACCAGAGACTCATGAATAGGGCTTGGCAGCAGTTTAGGCAGTGCAGGACCTGCACTGGTGCTGGGGAGCTGCTGGGACTGTCCCATCCCATGATTTATATCTCAACAGGAATGGGAGGCTCAGCTCCAGTTGCTGCCAACAGCTTTGGACATGCTGGGAAGAGGCTGTGTGCCTCTTGTTCCCAGGAAAATCAGTGTCTGCGTCCTTCTCCTTCACCTGGAAAGGCAAAGAGAGGTAGTGATGGGCCAGAAGGGGTGGTTGGGTGTTTCTCCACCTCAGGTGGACATTTTTGAGTTGGATTTGATGATCTCAGAGGTTTTCTCCAATCTCAGGGGTTCTCTGAGTCTGCGATGGGTCTGTGGGAAGTGCGAAGGAGCTCTGACAGCTTGTCCTGCCTCCTCCTGAGCTAAGGACCCCTTCCCAACCCTCCAGGCTGGTGCTTTCCAGCTTCAGCTCAGCCACAATGTTCTTTGGATCACAAGAAAAGCCTCTTGAAAAGGAAAAATGACCAACAGAACCAAGGGGGAGATGCCCAGAACCGCTTTGAGCAGCCTCAGGGAGCTCATTTCATCCCCAGGCAAAGGGGAGCTGGGGATTAGCTTTGTGTCACAGATCGTTCTGAGGGGGGGAATGGACTAATTAATTGGATTTTCATTTGGAAAAGGGGTGGTGGTTTGAGAGCTCAAACTGCCTGATTACTGCCAGCACATTAATTTCTCCTGGAAATGTGGCTGCAGTTTATCCTGATCATATTCAACTCGAGGCAATGAAAATTCTTCTTGCTATTTGTCTTGGCTTCCCTTGCTGGTACAGCGTCTGCAAAAATCTGTCATGCATGAAATGCTCCCCTCTCTTTTTGACAAGTTATTCCTTCTGCTGGCTAATTTTTCATTAAGAAAAATGCCAGGAACACCAGATACCCCGTCAGGCCTCCGTGAGGGCTGCGCACCGAGATTAAAGGCTGAGAAGTGTGGCTCTGCTGGCATTGCTTGGGGTCCATTATTTTAATGGATTTGGTTTTTGTTTTTTTAAAAAAAAGCTTCCCAACTCCTTCCTGCTCTCCTCAGCCCCGACAGCTGGAATTTTGCCTCAGTGAAACACAGAGATGGGGTGAAATGTGTGGTTTGTACAAGGCAAAGCTGCTGGTGAGGCCGAGCTGTCACACCCCGTGCTCAGCCAAAATCTCCCTCTGGCTGGCTCTGGGTGCTGCTGCTGGCTGAGGAGGGGACAATCAGTGGGATTAGGGCACAAAACTGAGGTTCCAGCCAGAGCAAGGGGGTTGTGGGTTAGGCAGCCTAGAAAAAGTGCAGTTTCTGCACTGATTCTGAACAATTCCCTGCTGAGGATGTGTCCTGGGTGAAAGGAGGCACAAAGGATGTGGAGCAGGGCACTTAAACAGGAGCATGAGAGATGCTCAGGAGGTTCAGTTCAAGGCTGAAGCTCCATGGGGACATTCTCTAAACCCCTGCAAGAGCTGGTGAGGTCTGAGGACACAGTGAGGTGATGGGAGTGAGAGGAAGGATTGAGGGATGCTAGGCCTGCAAGATCTGAGGCTGGAAAAACTGCAGTGAGAAAGGTTTGGGTGGATAAATGGGGATTTTCCCAGTGCCCAGTGTTACAGCCTGCTGCAGAAATGGCATTGGGTGGTGGCCATGTGGGCTTAAAGCAACAAGGCAGGTCCAGCTCTGGGATGTGCAGGAACGAGGGGGCTGGAAAACACCCTCAGGCACAGGATGGGATCCCTGGGGTGGCCTGTGCATGGCCAGGAGCTGGATTAGATTCTCCTTGTGGGTTTCTTCACAAAATCCTATGATTCTGTGGCATTTTATGATTCTAAAAGTGATATTTAGAGTATTTTCTTCATCCTCCTTACCCCTGCCACCTTTTGCTGTGCATTGTCAGCTTCCTGAGGCACAGGGGAAGCTTTTGTGAAGGCATTAAATGGGATTTTAGAACCGAAGTGGGCACTTAAACCGAGCGGTGTCTGCCAGACAGATCGAGGCTCCTACAACAAAGCAGCAGTGGGTGAGAAAATGGACGTTTTGGTACCCAAAATAACAATTTCCCTGCACCTGCCTTAAGGCACGGAGCAAACTCGGGGGGTACAGCTGCAGAGAGGCACAAAGCGGATCCCAAAACAGGGCTGGGTTCGGCACAGAGTCATTTCCATGGTAATTAATCGTGGCTGTGAACGAGGAGGAGCCGGGGCCGGCTCCCCGGGGACCTCCCTGTCCCAGCACATTCCTGGGGTAGCCCTGGGAGAGCGGGGAAGGAAACGGAGCCCCCAAATAACTTCATTTCCTCAAGGACCTTCCCCGACAGATGGGAGAAAATTGCTATTAAAAAAAACCCCAAGTCCCAAGCCGGGGAAAATATAATGAGCTATGTGCAAGGGGAAAAAATAAATGCTGAGGGATATTTATGCAGCATGGGGAGCAGACAGATCAAATCAGAAATTCCAATTAAGTCCATAATTTATTTCAACGGAAATAATAAAATTAGAGATGGGCCCGAGCGGTGAATTTCCGCTTGGGATCCCGAGCTGAACGGCCTTTTTGGGATGTTCCATGTTGAGCAATCTCCACCCTGTGATGATGGACCTGCACCAGTGGCAGGGCCTCCGAAAATCCTGCTGGAACCCACTTGGGTGAAGTAGCAGCATTTAAAGGGCTTCCTAAATGGGAGATAGTGGGAGGAAGGAAAATATCCAGAAGGAAACTACAAGAGGGAAGGATTCATTGAGAAATAGCACTTATTTACACCCTGCCCATATGGGGATATAAAAGCAGGAATTTGCCCTGGGGAATGCCCAGGATGAAGAAGGGGCAGTTCCCTTTGGCTTGGTTTGGCTCTTGATGTGAGGAATTAAAAGCCTGGCAAAAGCTGCTGGGGATTTATGGGAGGATGAGAGCACAGCGTTTTTAACCCCATTTCAGCAGGATTCCATATTGCAAATTCTTCTTATGAATAAAGAATTCTCAGTATTTGGTCTGAGATGGCTCCAGGTCTCTGTCACCGTGTGACCCCTGTCCTGGGAGGGTCTGGTGTCACCCACCATGGCCTGGCACCCTGTCTCTGCACCCTGCCCTGTGATGGGACCAGCAACCCCATCCCTGCTGGCACTGCTGGCATGGCAATCTCAGGGAATGCAGGGGAAAAGCCTCATTTTTTCCTATGAGTGACCCAAAAGAGCCTTGTGTTGGTGGCTCTCTGCAGCTCACCATCATCATCATCACCACCAAGGAGGGGATCTGTGGTTTCTCTCTGCCTGGCTCTGTGTTATGATGCTGTCTAGGATCCTCCGGGGCTGACCATGAACTCCATGAACTCCATACATGGAGAATTTGGGACAGAAGGATCTACCCAGGGGTCCCTGAAGCACCACCAGCAGCATCCACAGCTCTTGTGCAGGTCACCTCCAGCCCCTCAGGGCTGTCCAAGCTTCCCTCTCAAAGCCTCACAGCTCCTCAGGAGAGCTCTGTCAGCATTTCATCCCATCCTTCCAGCACTCCTGAGTCACCTTTTCCACCCCCTCTTATTTACCACCCCCCTTTTCAGCCAGGACATTTTACAGCCCGGGCTTGTCGTGATCAGAAATGTGAGTTTTCAGTGTTCTTCCCCTCCCTCTGCCCTGTTCAAACCCTCCATTTACAAAAACGGGGAGAAGTATTTTAAACACGGAGATCAAAATTACACACCAGCTTAAATGTGTCACTTTTTGGCACAGCCACCTCATTTCTCAGCCAAGAATTGCAACTAAGACTTCTGCTCCTCTACTTTATTGATTTCTTTTTCTTTTTTCTTTTTTTCTTTTTTTCTTTTTTCTACTTTTTTTCCTTCCACAAGCCCAAATAGCCACTTAACAAAAACAGATTTAACCCCTAAGCAGCTGCTCCATCTTCTTCCTTGCGGGCTTGGGGTTTGTGCTAATCCAGAGGATTCCCCAATACCATGGTGGTGCTCACTGAAGTTTCTCAGGTTGTCTCAGATCCCTCAGTTTGGGGTGAGAGCAGCTCCACACGAGGTGTTCTGGCTTTTCCCAGTTGCAGATGTGGGTTTCTTAAATAGAAAGGGTCTGAGTCTTCAGGAAATAGAGGTTAATTTATAATCCTGCATCTCATTTCCAAGGAGCCCCGAGTTTCTCAAGTGTTGTAGCCTTTAGTGCATCGTGTAATTAAAAGGGGGATTGTGGCTGCCAATGCAAATAGCAGCTAAAAAAAACACCCAAAAAAAGAGTATGAAAGAATATTTTGCACTGTGTTTGTTCAAGGCTCTTGTAACAGGAAGATCCCACCAGATAAATGGGATTGAGGTTGGAAGTGGAGCGGGTTCAGTGATATCCTGCACACAGAATATTTTGTCCCCTGGCACACAGAGTACGAAACACAACCCTGCTGTGTAGTTCAGGGGTTTTCCAGGTTTTTCTGCCATATTTAGAACTCTCAGGTAATAAACACACACCCACATTCACAGGGAATTAACCAAAATGGGGAAGTGCATCCCTGGTGGAGCTCAGGCAGCAAAGGCTGGAGCAGCAGAACAGAGGGGACAGCCTGGGCCTCCTGGCTTTGTGTCTGGGTGGCTGCAGGGCACACTTTGGGAATGTCACACACCTGGAAGGGAGTCCTTGCCCTGCAAACCAGGGAGCAAATCCCCTCTTCCCCCATCCCTGTGGTTCCAGCTGTTCCTGCTTCCCCAGGAACACCACAGGTCTGATGTGAGCCTGGGTTTCCACTGACACCGTGCAGCAGATGGAACCATAAGATCAATATATAGTCCAAATAATTAAGACTCGTGTTTTTAACTGTGCCTTTTCAACAAGCCTTTCAAATGCTCCCTAAATCAGCTGCGTGGTGGCTGATGTGGGGAACAGTTGGGATAGATTTTGGTTTGCAGCTGCAGAGAGATGGATCCAAACAAGTCCAGCCAGTGCCTCGTGCTTGTGAAAGGTTTTTGGCAGCTCCAGGGGAGTCCCCACAAACCATCACTGTCTGACATCCAAGAGATGAACCTGGGAAGGAAAGTAAAGCCCAACTGGTTTTATCCTTCTGGAGGTTTTGAGCTTTTTTCTTCGAATTTCTGTGGTTTTGAAGGAATCAAAAGGTTTTAAACTGGTGTAGCTCCCTTGTGAGTTCAGCATTTGGGGAAACTGAGGCACGGGGCTCCTGTGGGACAGGCTGAGGGAGGGGAGCAGGAACACTGAGCTCTCCTTGCCTCTTTTTCCCTTAGCTCAGTAGGACTAAAACCCTTCCCAAAGGCAATGTTATCCCCCAAATGCTGCAGCAGAGAATGAACTGAGCAGCCTGGTGGGATGAGCTGGATGTTCCTTTACATCCAGTGTGAAAATAATCCTGTCTGGCTATTTTTTTTAGGGATTTAACCACAGCTGAAAATCAAACCTGATAAAGAGGTGGCTTGGAAGATATCCTGTCTCCTGCTGCCCATCCCTGTGCACACAGAGGGATGCTCAGATGGGCAAAAATCCTCATGTGCCTCTGGGAAGGGGCACAGTGGGTGGAAAAGATGCTTTTTTGGGGGAACATTGGGAAAACGTGCACCCCTGGCCATGGGAGTCCCTTTGGCAGTGTGGAGCTCCTGTGCCATAAAGGCTTTGAATCTGGGAGAAATCCAAATATCCCAGAATCAGGGAATGCTTTGGGTGGGAAGGGACTTTTCAAGGTGATCCAGTGGCCTGGGACACCCCAGCTTCCCACCAGCCCTGGGTGTGCCTTGAGACCAGGCAGAGATGCTCAGCAGTGCTGCAGGAATTGCCTTGGGAATTGCAGGGCAGATGAAGTCATACCCCCCTGTATTCCAGATTTGTGGCCATTTGGTGTCATCTCTTGTTCTCTGGGGTTTCAGCACCTTAACAAAGTGATTTTGGGTTGTTTCCATTGGTTAATGCCATTTTGGGAGGTTGTTTGCTCATCCTCTGGTTGGAGCAGGACTCAAAAGCACATCCAGATATGTCCAAGAGCCAGGAGGAGCCTGGTGTGACCCCACAGGAACCTCAACCACCCCACCCAAAGGGTCTCAGCCCCAGATCCAAGCCCTGCCCCTCAGCAGCAGCTCCCAGGCTCAGGGTGGGGAACTGGGGGGCTGTGCCCTGGCACTGGGTGATCCAGGGGAACATCCCAACTCCTCCATCCCCACCACCTCCCAGACCAGTGTAGTGCTTCCTCCCTGCCTTAATTTCTGTGAGACGTGGCCACATCGTTCAGCCAGCCCCGTGTTTGTGCAGGTAATGATGATCTAGGCTCATTTATGCAAGATTATCCTTTTATCACATTTCCAGACTCATTTATGAGGCTCATGTTTTCCCCCCAAGGGCATCATCAAGTGAGTTAAGTTGTACTATTTGCCTCCCGCAGTGAACTGGCAGGAGCCTACTTCATTGACTGATGAGGGCTGCTGCCTTTGCCAAATAGGGGCTGTGTGATGGATATTTTACTTGTGAATATTAGAGCTGGAAATTAGCATGTTTATTGAGGTAGAATGTGTTTGTTTACATTCTGCTACCCATGGTATTACCTTTTATGACCTGAGTTATTTAGCTGAGGAGAAGCAGAAGCACTCCCTGTCTGGGGGAGGGGAGAGGGGGGATAAAAAAAAGTAGATTAATGAGCTACTAGATATCAAATTATGTTTTGAGTGAGTGACAGAGAGGCCTCGCTGGGAGCTGCCCTGTTCCTTTCACCTGGGCTGGAGAACAGAGGGATGGGAGGGAGAGACTTGGCTCAGTTTTACTTGTTTTGCCTATGGAGAAAGAGGCTTTGCAGGGAGGAAACCATCCAGGATGAGAAGAGTTCAGGGTCTCAGTCTTCACCCTGCAGCACTTCCCTTTCCAGGCTCCTTCCCCATCCCATTGCCTTGATTCCATGGGGAGAGCCTGACCAGCACGTTTCAGAGCAGAGGTGCTTTCCCCAGCCAAGGAAACACAGGGGACTGACAGAAAGTGACCCTTTTTGTGTCCAATTTCCCCAAAATGTCATTCCTTCCCTACTCTAAGCGGGAGTGGCACATTTCCTGTGTGAATTACAGAGATGGTGTCCCAGCCCACAGTCAGGAGGGTCTGGAAAACTGCACATTCCCAACTCTACAGAGTGGAGGCTGTGAAGTGCTCACACATCAAGTGCCTGGGAATGCAAAAATATTCACATATTCAGAAATCCTGCCTGGGCAAACGGGGCTGGGTGTGGGACTGGGCACAAAGGAACTCAGGGCTCCTGGGTTTGTGGAATTCCAGCCTGTCCTGAGCCTGTGTCAGGATTTAATTTCGTTTGCAAAGGTGCCTGCCAAGCTCTCTGACTTGTGCAGCCTGCAGACAAAACGTGGTTTATCTCAAGTCAAAGAAATGTTCTCTTTTGTCTTTCAGCAAAATTTGGCTCTAATTTGTGCAGCCTTCAAAGATCCATTGTCACACGTAAGCCAAAGAGAAAGGAATTAATGTTGTGTCAGACAGAGAGCAAAGAGGAGGTGTCAGTGAAGGGCAAAGCTCCTCCTGTGCTGCCTCTTGAGCTGTGAGGGGAAAACTAGGACTGGGAAATGCTCCCAAGTCCCACCAGCCCTTCCCTGCTCCATGGGAGGAGAATTCCCACCCAGGCCCCATCTCTGCTCACCCTGCACAGCCCCCTGTGTGCTGGTGGCCTTGGAGGGCTGGCAGGTGACACTGGCAGTGCCACCACTTGAGATGGCAGCTCTGGGGGCAGTGGCAGCACCACCCCAGCCTCTGCTTTGCTGCCCACGTTGTCTCACCACCACGTGGCTCTCCGGGGTGACATGGAGACAAATGTGACTCCGCTCTTGCAATAACTGGCAATAAAAATTATGATTGCCAATATCTGGGAGGCACTCGTGAGTCGTAAGAGGAAGCGAATTAACAGCTTGAAAAATTGTTGGCCCTGGCAGGAAGCAGAGCTGTAAATGTTGGGATTATTTCCCCCGTGCCACAGCTGTCAGCAGGGGATGGTGCAAGTGGGATGTGCCGTGGCTCCCACAAGGAATCATCTCCCCTCTCCCTCTTCCTCATGGGTGCTGGAGTTGTTGGGGTGTTTTAATATGTGGCAAATGGAGCTGTGCACAGATCTCCAGGTGTGTAAGTGGCTGGTCAGGCCCAGGAGCATCCCCAGGCCACCTGTGCGTGACACCAGCCACAAAGTCATTTCTTCCCAACTGCTGAGCCAAAACTTGGTTTCTCCTGAGTCTGTGCCTCTTCCTGCTCCCCTAAAGAGCTCTCAGTGTTCCTTTGTCCATGTTCTTCCTCTCCTCATCCTGCTCTTGGCCTTAAAACTCCCATGATGTCATAAATTCTTGGGGCTAATTGTGCGTTCTGCAGGAAATATTCAAAGGCAGCGCTTTGCCCAATGGGCTAAAATACATTTGCATGAAGTGTTCATTGAGCAATTATGAATAACCTACAAGTTTCAGAAACAGCCTCTTTGTGGCTAATTTGAATGTTTGCTGCAAAGTGCAGCATTTGCTGAATTAATGAGTCATTACAGATATTTCACTGAGCTCTGGTGGCACTGCCTGCTGCTGCAGGAAGGGCTTTTTATTCTTCCACTGCACCTGTACCATTCCAGCGACATGCAATGCTTAATTTCTGCAAATTACTCCTACTAGAGCAATATGAAATACAACTAACTTGGGGGAAGGAGAGGTATACTTTAATTAAATCATCTCGCAATTAGTCCTTGAGTGATGAGGTAAAGGTGGTTTATCTCTGTGCAGTGGCACCAAACCATGGAGGAGATGCACACAGAGGGAATTTCAGAATTTACAGCAGCATTCCAGTGCCTCAGGAGAGCTGGAGAGGGACTGGGGACAAGGCATGGAGGGGCACGACACAGGCAATGGCTTCTCACTGCCAGAGGGCAGGGATGGATGGGACATTGGGAAAGAATTCTTCCTTGTGAGGATGCTGAGGGCTGAGCTGGAATTCCCAGAGAAGCTGTGGCTGCCCCTGGATCCCTGGAAGTGTCCAAGGCCAGGCTGGACAGGACTTGGAGCAGCCTAGGACAGTGGGAGGTGTCCCTGCCCATGGCAGGGGTGGCACTGGATGAGATTTAAGGTCCCTTCCACCCAAACATTCTGTGATTTTGTGATTTCATAATCAGATAAGTTGTTCAGCAATTTGAGCAATTCCTAAAAGCCTCCAAACAGTTCTTTTCTGCTGGCTTGGGACCACCCATATTTACAGCATTCAGACTGATTCCACAAAAATGTATATTTCCTGGAAGTGCATTAGGGCCTGATTCTATAGAATAATACACAGAGAAATGAAAATATGCCATCAGTCAGATGTTTTGTCATGAGCAGGATGCACAGTATTGAGTGCAGATACTGGATTTGGTCCCTTGGGATCTTCCCAGCTGTGGGACTCTGGCTGTGCTCCTCTTTTTGCACTTTCAGGGACTTTTTTTTGTTCTCAGGGGGCAGAGAGATGTCAGCCCCTCACAGCAGTGTGGATGTGATGGTCCCCTTTGTCCCTTCTACGGTGACACACAGAAGTCAGAGATCCACCCAAAACCTCCCCTAGGTAGGACAGAGATTTCCCCACTCACTTCCCTCAGGATTTTCTGCTGCAGAAGGAGATGAATGGCCCAGTGCTTCCGAAGGCACAACTCCCCCAGCAGCATTTAGCAGGATGTAAAGTTGTCCTCGTGATTTATGGTCTCCAGTGTTTGAGACAGACAAAATATGCTGGCAGTCTGTCCTGGCTGACACTGCAAACCTTGTCTGGTGCACAGAGCCCTCCACTAGAGAGGAACATCTCTTCTTTGTAGACATCCAGAAGCCCCTGGGGAAGTCACTGGGAATTCCTCTGTTGGCAGATTCTGTCCCAAATTGAAGAGCAAATGTTAAGCAAAGACATGTGCAGGACAAATCTGTCCTTCAATCACTGTTGTCCAGGTATAAAAGATGAATTTATTTTTAAAAAAGCCCCTAAGTGCAGTTTAGCAGCAGAATTTGGGATAAAATCATCAAAGGCAAGGAAATTCAGCAACAATTCCTCCTTTTCCTCTCAGCAACCTGAGCATTGCAAGAAGCAGTGGGATGGAACCCAGGGACATGCACGGGGGTAGTTTCATGCAAAATGTCATTTTTTGAAGTTTGGAAAACTCTGTTTATAATAACAGAACTTCAGGTTCCGATAAGCAGCACGCTCACAAACACACAGGATGCAGACAGCACCAAGCACAAAGCCTGAATTTAGATTTTTGGGCTTGTCTTAGGTTGCATAACAGCCTCAGTGTTACTTAAACGTAGGTGTTCAGTGTGTGGGTGCATGCTTGTGTGTGTGTGTGTGTGTGTGTGTGCATTAATAGCAATTTGTGATAGATGCCTCTGGGGCCCACGCATTCAATAAGGAAAAAAGGAGTTTTTATGGGAGATAACATAACTGTTTGCAATTTGGCTATTCATTGTATCTTTGGCATTTTATGTTCCGCATTAGCCGAGGCAATTTCATGCATATGGATATAATGCATTAAGTAGGAGCATTTAAATATAGTGAAACTAATTTTATGATGATTAGTTGAAGGAAAACATTGCATTGGTATCATCTATACAGGAGCCAATTTGCATGAAAATGCCCAAAGTTGCTATGCCAACATTTTCTGTGTTGCCGGTCGGGGTCGTCTCTGTGTCAAGACTTTGTATTAAAAATCGGTCTCCAGTGCCCGTGTCTTTTAATTCATTGCAAGCTGTAGGCCATTTGCTCACAAAGCGCTTGCAGTAAAACAAATGAATAGCTAAAATACTCATTTGCATGATTCCCATTTGAAAACGATTCCCCTGAAATTAAGGAAGCGTGTGACTCGGTTGCGAAGATGGATGGGCAGATGAGCCGTGCAATTAATATTTTTCGGCGTTCTCTTTTAAAGCCCTCCTAAGACTCGGAGCAGCACATGCTGCCTCCCAGACAAATTGGGTCCCGCAACAGTTCCAGGGCTGCCATGGCAGCAGCTTGTTCCCACTCTCTTCCCCTTTATTGTCTCACTTACATTATGCAGTAATTAAAACTATTTACCATTCCTACTTATCTGCCATCTGCTGCCATCCAAGTTTGCTCTCCTTTATAAAGCCATCTTCGAGGAGAGAGGAACGGAGTCAAGGACAAGCAGGGGGAGGGAGGAGATGCTCCTGCTTTTATTAATAGGTAGCGGACCAGGACGAGGTTGAGTGTTGTAAACAACCGGGTACTTCCGCGGAGAGTGTCATTTTCCGGGATTACATCTGGCCACCGTGACAGGAAGAGTTTGGGGGTTTTTTTTCTGGTGCAAACGCTGGCACAGGGTGGAGGGAAATAGGCACAGCAGATGCACTGGAGCTGTGGGTGCAGCAGGGGTGGGTGCAGCAAAACCTCCTCTGTTTTTCCATCAGGATCGTGGTGATGGTTCATTCAGCCCTCAGCCAAAGCCGGGAGGAGTGAATGAAAGGTTTGGATTTGAATGGAGCCGATCCGTGAATGGCAGCTCGGTTCCTGCTGGATGCAATCCTGCCGGCTGTGCTGATTGCAGCCAGGCTGGATTTGCAGCAGGAGCAGCACTCGAGGTCCAGATACATCGGAGAAATGGGATGAAAATGCCCAGAGATCTCCAGGGCTCAGGGAAAATACGAGCTCGGGGCCTGAAGTGCTTAAATCACCCCTGGGGTGGGGACAGGAGTGATGACAGCCAGGTAAACGCAGCCTGCGGGAGGCTGCGGAGAGCCCGGCCCCGCAGGCAGATTTAGGGAGGGCAGGACGTGCCCAGCAGGGCTCTTCCCCAGCCGAATGGGCCAATAAAACAGCTCCCAGGGTGCTGCCGGTAATAAAAAGTGAAGAAGCCGGCAATTACTGCCGCCCTCATCACGTAACTCATGCTCCAGATTATTTACAGTGACTCTAAAATTTAAAAAATCCACTTGGCTTAATTGCCTTTTTCTGCCGTGGGGATGTCAGCGAGGGAGGGCGGCACAAACGCCACGTCTGGAACTCTGGGTCTGGTCGGGGTAGGCGGGAACAGTTCACAAAAACACCGAACTTTGCTAAAAAAAATGCTAAAAAGCCCTTTTTAGTTGTATATTCTCCTTTATTCCAGCTCTGGCAGGCTGAGTTACAGCTCACAAACCCAGCCATGGCACACAGGACTCTGGCTGAGTTGGGTTTTTTCTTAGAAAGCCAAGGCAGTTCCATGAGTTTTCCATCATTCGACTGCAATTGATTTTCTCAGTGCTCATTTGTTTTATATATAAACACTCGGGTCTGGATTTCAACTCTTTTTCGTGGCAGTCCCTGTTTTTGCCACCATCTCCCGGTTTGAGGAAAACATCCAGGGAAAGAAGGAGGAGAAAATGTTTAGTTCTGGAAATGTTTAGTTCTAGAAAATGTTTAGCTCTGAGTTGGGGTTTTTAACCATTGGGGATGTTGGTGTGAAGCATCATCCAAGAAATTCTGGCTGAAATAGTCCCAAAGCCACAAAAATATGCAACAGGGAGCAAATGCTACACTGGTGTTACAAACAATGCTGGCAAACGCTGCCAGGCTGCTGGGGTGGCTCATTCAGGGCTCCAGGGATTCTTTCCTGCCCACATCTGGAAGGATTTATGGGTGAGGTGAGACCCAGCATCCAGCTTTTCAGCACTCGGTGCAGATTTCTCAAACTCAGCTCTGGATGCTCAGAACCAGAGTCATTTCCCAAGCCATCAAATTCCTTTGTTACCGTGCAAATACTTTTCATTCCTCACTGAGTACAGTAGAAGGGGCATTGTTGCACCAAGTTATTTACAGACACCCGGCTGAAACCTAAAAACACGGGGCTATTTCTGGTCCTTTTTTGGTGTCCCCTTGGAACACCAGGAGATTGTAGCATCTCAGGCACATCCCAGTTCATCCCTGCAGGATGGGACCACTCTGCTGTCCCCATTGTTCCTCAGCCTCATCCAGATATGGCTGAGATCCATAGGAGGATGGAATTTGGCCCCACAACAGTGTAGTTTGCTTTTTGTTTTGGTGTTGGGCTCCTCCTCACAGCCATGGTGGGGTTGGGCTCCTAAGGGTTGAGTGAAGCCTCTGAAAATCTTAAATATCCCCTTCATCCAAAGTTGAAAAACTGGCTGAATTTTCTTTATGCCATCCAGCATCCCCATCCCTTTCAGTAAATGATTTTGCATCACAAGCCTGCAAAAAAATTACCATAGAGATCCCATTTAAGGCAAGGGGGAAAAAAATAATGTAAAAGGAAATATTTTAGGTAGGAGTTGAACAGCAAATGCTTTTTGGTCTCTGTGGGGAGTAATGATCCACAACAAGGACACAATTCTATATGCATGTAATATTATCACATGCTTCAAAAAGCTTTTAAATCACATAAATGCAGTTATGGACCATTGTACAAAATAAACATTCCACTTGTGTTTAGGCTGTTTTTAGTTCTTTGATCTAAAGTGATGCTTGCAGATTTTATTGCTTTGTAAATTAAAGCAGCTTTGATTTGATTGAACTAAATTAATAAGGCTTCTGCCTTGTTGCAAGATAACAACTACAGTATATTTTGGCTGCACTGCACGTATGGAAACTGCAGTCTGTAACAATTCCACTGAAGCTTTGTGGAGGATTTCAATACCTATTTTAATTAAAACAAAAGCCACTAATGTGTTCCTTAAAGAGAAAAAAACCTTAAAAGTCCTTTTAAATCTATTTTAATATGTCTTAAGGACTAGAAGATAAATGGCAGGAGAACTGGGCTCTGACAAGGGACTTTTTCTCTGCCTTTTGAATTTGCTTCTTGCACGTCTAAGGCGTGGCTCCTTTAGGATTATAAATCATGGAATCCTGGAATGGTTTGGGTTGGGAGGGACCTTAAAGCCCATCCCATCCCACCCCTGCCATGGGCAGGGACACCTTCCACTATCCCAGGGTGCTCCAAGCCCCTCCAACCTGGCCTGGGATACTCCAGCAGGGATCTGTAGTCAGGTGGGCTCTGACCATGCCGGGAAGGTCCTCAGCCCATTTTAACCAACATTTTCCAGCTCATTTCTCCTCTGTGGGGCTTTCCAGCACAGTCACCATCTTTTAGATACTCTGAAGAGGCTCCCATAGCTCACAGGAAGCTTTGGGACACAGACATTCCTGGTTCAAACCATGTGATAATTTTAAGGAAGCTCTTTGCTGCCCATGGGTCTCCTTGTTTGTTTTTGTTTGGGTTTTTTTTTTTCTCCCCTTGGGAAGTTTGAAACCAGAACTGCTTTTTGCTCAATTTCATTTCCCCCCCCAAAAAAGCCTTCAACAAAAGCTGCTCTTTGAAATCTATAACAATATAAAAAAAAGGCAGTGGTAAAATAACGGAGCTGCCACATCCTGACCACAGGGGCACCGTGGGAGGAGTAAAAGAACAATTTCCAGCAGGGAAAAACTGGGAGCAAAGGGACTGTGCCACTGCACTGGTGGGCATCCCCACTTTTCTCATCCCTGGAAGTGCCCAAGGCCAGGTTAGACAGGGCTTGGAGCAACCTGGCATAGTGGAAGGTGTCCCTTTGTCCCTTTAATATCCTTTCCAACCAAACCTTTCTGGGATTCTGGGATCTGATGGGGTTCCCAGATAAAATTGCAGCTGGGAGGGCTCAAACCTCATCTCTCCCTGCACATCTCCAGGGCTCTGGAATGGAAGCAGCCAAAGAAAGTGTAAAAGCTCCCTGAAAATCTCTGTGGCCCCACTCCTGCAGCCCCTGGTTCAATATTGCCACACTAAGCAGGTGCTGGGGTGGTGCAATCCCCACACGGAGTGAAGGGACAGTGTTTGCCCATGGGCTCCATCCTTTTTCATCCCAGAAATTCAGATCCATCCAGTCTCCCCTCCTTCCCCATGTGGGTAGATCTGCCCCATAGTGCTGGGATGCTTCCCTGTGTTTGCCTAACTGGATTGGAGGGACAGATTTGCTGGCCCAACCTTTGCATGGGCAGGTGACCCCCCTGCTCAGCATCCCCTGACATCCCTCCTGTCTCTGCCGTGAGCTCAGCAGTGGGATGAAAAAAATCCCCCCATGCTCATCTCCCCCAGCAGCAGCCCCAGCTCCCCATCCTTCCCCTCCTTCTTACTCTTTTCATAAATAATTTTAATATAGTCCAGAGTGGCTCAAAACAGGAAACTCTGCTGTTTAAGTTTGGTCTGGAGTCAATTTTCCTAATCCCTGCGGTGGAGTTGCTAAGTTACCCTATCCCAGGGCCCTCACTGCTGTTTTCATGTGGAAAAAAAAATAATAATCATAAAAATATATATATAAAATCTGTTCTTCACTAAAGTGGCGGAGTTTGGGAAAGCTGCGGCTCATTACTGCACCAAGGGCCCAGCACAAGGAGCCTTTGCAGAGCTGTCCTTCAGAAATCCCATTTGAAACCCAGCCCTGGAAAAGCCAAGTCCTCAGCAGCCTCAGTGGGGTCAGGAGGGTCAGACACGAGATGAAATGAAAGACAAACAGTGGCCGTGGAAAGCTTTCCCTGCCATCTCCTCGGGCGTAATGAGCCCTGGCTGCGCGCTTGGACAGAGGCCAAACATTCATTTACCACAAATCTTCTGTAAATGATTACATTACCTTACATTAGTTTCTGTAGTACCCCCAACTGTTCCTTCCAAAGCAAGTTAAGCAGAAGGAAAGCTGCCACTTCCCTGTAATTATTCTCCCTTGGCCGTCGGGCCACGCTCCTCCCGTGCCTCCTCCTGCCCGGAGGTGTGGGACAGACAGGGACAAATCTGCCTTCCTGCTGTGGCTCCTTGGACACTGCTGCCTTGGGTGAGGGAACTGCAGCTCCCACCGTGGGATGGGGAGGGTGGAGAGCAGGGATGGAGCTGGAGGTGCAGAATCTCCCCAGAAATGCAGCTGGCAACAGGAGCAGGTCATAATTATGGCATGGTTTGGGTGGGAAGGGACCTTAAAGCTCATCTCATTGCAACCCCTGCCAAGGGCAGGAATACCTTGTGCTATGCCAGGGTGCCCAGTGTCGCTTCACACCAGGGGTGATGGTTTTCTTTTTCCTCCTGGGGTCTCCTTGGCTGCTGGAGTTCTTTTGGGTTGAAGTTGGGTTGACCTGGCTCACAGCGAGGGAGGCCGTGGCAACCCTGACCCTGCTGCACTCCAGGCAGGGCAAAAGGCTCAGAGAACTCTCTGCCTTACAAGCTCCAAGTGTGGTGATATCCCAAGAGCCACAATCTGGAAGTTTCAGAGAAACCTCATCTCTCCCTAAGCAATTCCTCTCCTCTCCCACTCCACCTCCTCCTTTCCCTACAGCAAAACCACTTGGCACAACCCCTCCTCTCTCCACATGGATTCCCCCAGCTCCCTCCTCTGCTGGACCGGCTTGTCCAAGCTGTGTTTGCCTTTTGGGGCTCCTTTTTCCAGTCCAGCCATGTGCCTGTGAGTGATGAAAGAGCAACTGGGCCCTTCAGCCGGGTGCAAACTCACGCTCTGCTGGTGTGAACTACTTTTCCTTGATGGGATTGACAACCACACGGTGATTTCTCCCCTGTCCACTCCTCCTCACATGACAGATTCCTGTGGCTTGCAGTACAGGGCCAGTTTATTTATTTTCTCCCAGCCCTACATGTGCAGCCCATGTTGCAGAGAGGCAGAGTGATCCCTATCCCAAAGGTTTTCCATCTCTCCAAGGCACAGGAAATAGCATTGCTTTGCCTGCCAGGGCTGGAGTTACGCTGGAGGCTGAGGCTGGGGGTGGTTTGGGACTCAAAAAACTCTTGGGAAAATGCTTTGAGATGAGCAGCAAACTAAAAATAACCCCTGGGAGTCAATTCTTTCTTCAGTTAAGCCAGGGAGCACCGGAGCTTTCTGTCAGTCCCAGGTGTGCTCCCCACTCTGTGTCCTCCCTCCCTTCTTCCAGCCTTTTCCTGAGGCCTTCTGCTAATCTGCCATTTGTTATTGATTTTATTTAAGCTGCAGCAGTTTTTTATTATTATTAATTTCAGGCACATTTGTAACAGCACTAATAGGCTGGAAGAGAGAAGTGTTCTCATTTGCACACCCCTTCTCTCTGGAGGTGATTTAAGTCCATCCATCTCCCCAGCACAGAGAAGAAAATGAGAAAGGGAGGTAAAGGCTGTTAACGGTGGGTTTAAAGTGCCGAACTGTGAGGGGGTGAGAGGTGACACCAGGATTATCATCCTGTGCCATCACAGGTGGTAAGGGAATCGAGCTTCTGCTGCCTCATGGGAACCCAGGAAAGTGGTGCTGATCCTGCAGCTCCTCCCCATTACACAGACAGCCCAAATGGCCAAATATTATCTTCAAATATTGTAATTTGGCCACAAGTTGGCAGCTCGCTCTGGAGCTCATCCTTGTGCTGAAATGCAGAGGTTCATCCGAGGGAGGAGTGATGGAGAGAGTGCTGCTGCTGCTCCTCATTACATACATGATCCTGCAACTGGTGTCTGCTGCTCACACCAGGAGAGGCTTTTCCCAGGAAGGGAGGATGCCTTTATTAATGTGAATTTTGGAGTAAATAACTCCTGGGTTATGCTTGGCAAGCGCTGCCTTGCACGGAGACACTGAGCACCCCCAGAGCTTGAGGCTGCCCTCAGAATCCTGTGGGGAAAACCTGTGGGATTTTTTGTTGGCATCTCCCCCTTCACCTCCTGGAGCACAGGAGACTTTTCCAAGGATGAGGGAATGTCACTGTTGTCCCTGAAAGGCCTGGTGTGAGGAGGAGCTGCTCTCAGTGCTGTTATTCCCATCGATGCCATCATTCCCATCAATGCCATCACTCCCATTGATGCCATCATCCCCATCGATGCCATCATCCCCATCAATGCCATCATTCCATCAATGCCATCATTCCATGGATGCCATCATTCCATTGATGCCATCATTCCATTGATGACATCATTCCATCGATGCCATCATCCCCATTGATGCCATCATTCCATCAATGCCATCATTCCATCAATGCCATCATTCCATTGATGCCATCACTCCCATGGATGCCATCATGCCCATCGATGCCATCATTCCATTGATGCCATCACTCCATTGATGCCATCATTCCATGGATACCATCACTCCATTGATGACATCATTCCATGGATGACATCATTCCATGGATGCGATCACTCCAGCCATGCCATCACTCTATCAATGCCATCATCCCCATCGATGCCATCATCCCCCTCAATGCAATCATTCCCATCAATGCCATCACTCAGTTGATGCCATCCTTCCCATCAATGTCATCATTCCCACGGATGCCATCACTCCATTGATGCCATCATTCCATCGCCTCTGGGCACATGGCTCCGCTGCCCTCTGGGCCAGCAGAAGTTGGAAGCAATCAGAATACCAGTGGGACACGAGCTGTGTGCAGGAAAAGAACCCAATTCTGAGGCATCACAAAGGGGCCCTGGCTTGATCTGAAGTTGCTGCTTCCAGGAAGTTTGCCTTTTGTTTGATCTATTTTGCGCATCCCTATTAAATAACTAATTATTTAACATCTTTTAAAGCTTTGCTATATATTACAGCAGGCAGGACACAAATGGCTGCTTTTAATAATATAAAAGCCCATTAGCTTCATTTACTGTTAATGTTAAAATAAACATGAGGCAATTTAGATATACTATTCCAATTTCATGGAAACTTTGATGTTTTTCTTCTCCACTCACATAATTAAGGGAAAAAACTACTAATGATATTAAGTTGGTACAGTGTTAATGACAGAAACAAGCAGCAGTAGAAATTGCAGCCATTAATATGGAAAAATAAAATATTTAACATGGGAGATAAATGAAAGCAATTTTAATAAAGTAAAATGAAGAAAATTAATTTTAGAAACTTTCAGCATTCTTAAAACGCTCTCATTTGTGACACGTTTTGTGTGGTTTTCTGGTTGGGATTATTTATGATTATTTTTAACACCTACCTGTTTTCTTTTTTTCTCTCTTCCCATTGTTTTCTCTGAAGGTCAAATTCTGCCCTGATTTACACCCCACAACCTGGCAGCAGCTAAAGGTGGGCTCATCCCTAGGAGATGTTTTATCAGAACCTTTTTTTTTTTTTTTTTTGATAAGCAGGAGCCCTTCAGGCATTTCAAACCCCCCAAATGCCATTTGGGGATGCAGGGTGCTGCTGCCTCATCTGGATGGGGCTCATCCAGGTGGCACCAACATGGATATTCAGCATTCTAAGGGAATGTGTTTGTGGCTCTGGGAGGGTTGGGAACAAGGTAGTGCTGTGGGGGTTGAAGGCTGAGCCTCAGGGGCACAGAGAGCAGCTACAGCGGCTCTGCTGCAGCAGGATCTGGGCTGAGACCACCATAGAGTGGAAATCTGAGTCCTGGGGCTTGGCCAGAAACCAAAGGGGTTCTGTGGTCAGGGCAGGGATTACCTGTGGGGTGCAGCAGCCAACACCAGCCTGTGCTCCCATTCCTATGGGCTCTGCTGCCACAGAGACTAGAGTAGTGAGGAACATCCCTCCTGTTCCCCATCAAACCTGCTTCCCACAGGAGATGGGCAGGGAGGGCTCAGCCCCAAGCAGAGAAGCTCTGGCTTCATGGCTCAGCCACCCAGGCGCCATCGTCCCGCTCATTTTGGAGCCCCTAAAGCAAATCTGTTCCCAAGAACAGTTCATTCCCACATTTCCAAACTTTGGAGGGAGGACAATTGGTGCCCACGAACATTTCAGCCTCTCTGCTGCCTCTTCCACACCATCAGCTCCATCACTAACATGTGGCAGCCTTTGCCAGCAACCCATTTTTAGCAACAGCTCGGTGATTTCTTTTATTCTGATGCATTTATTTACAGGAAATGATTAATTAAAGGAATTCTTTTCATTGCCATTAATTGTTTCGCAGACAACCCGACGAGATAATCATCACATGCTGGCAATCACTTGCCATCAATTATCCCCACACTGCTGCTGTCAGTGGATCACAGCCCCTACCTGGTGAGAGTCACTGCTGGTGCCACCGAGGCATTTTCCAGTAATGTAGGACTGGGGAGGATGGGAAACAGCTTCCAGACAGGCTCCAAGATTGATATGCAAGCCAAAGGGAAATGCATTAAACTATTTAACTGCCTGGAAATCCAGCGTAATGAACATCCAAAGGTATCTTATTACTAGTTCACTGTAGCTTGCCTTTATTTATTTGTTAGCATTTAAATTTCGTTCCAATTAGTTCTTGTGTTGGGAAGTCTCTTGCTGCAGGGGTGGGTCCTGCTGAAGACCCTCAAATCTGTGTTTGCTCCAGTGCATGGGAGTGGGAAGGGAGAGGGATAAGGGATGGCAGAGAGGGAACAGGTTGAGGATCGTGGCAGCACTGACAGGGACCTGGAGTTGTGGAATTGGGGCGGCCCTGGATGAGCTCTCCTGTCCTGCTTCCCCAGGCCACCATTTCCCCACCCAGGGCCCATCATCACCTGAGCCAGGGCTCATCACCACCTCCACTCCCCTCTCCCAAATCACAGAATCCTGAAACAGTTTGGGATGGAAAGGACCTTAAAAATCATCTCATCACACCCCCTGCCATGGGCAGGGACAACTTCCACTATCCCAGGCTGCTCCAAGTCCCATCCAGCCTGGCCTTGGACACTTCCAGGGACCCAGGGGCAGCCACAGCTTCTCTGGGCACCCCGTGCCAGGGCCTCACCACCCTCACAGGGGAGATTTCTTTCCAAAATCTAATCAAAACTTACCCTCTGGCAATTTGAACCCATTGCCCCTTGTCCTGTCACTACAGTTCCTAATGAATTTTCCCTCTCCAGCTTCCCTGTAGCCCCTTCAGATCCTGGTAGGAGCTGTGGGATGTCCACAAAACCTTCCCTTCTCCAGGCTGAGCAGCCCCAACTCTCCCAGCCTGTCTCCATAAGGAGTTGCCCTGATCCACCTCATGGCCTCCTCTGGAATTTCTCCAACATTTCCATGTCCATCTTTTGTTGGCAGCACCAGAAGTCAGCACTGTTTTGCTGGTGCTTCCCAACCCTGCCTGTTGGATGTTTTAGGAAAAACCCCAAAACCTTCCTTCCATGACACCCAGGGTTGTGTGTGTGTCCCCAACGAGGTGTGGGGGACATTGAGGAGGTGTGGTGGCCTCCTGCCCTCCCTGGGAAGAGCCAGGCACCCAGTGAGCAGAGATTTTGGGGAACTGGACCAACATGCTCAGCAATGCCTGAGCTTCTCAAACATGCCAGAAGGACATTAAATGGAATGTATTCAGTGCTAAGAATTATGGTATCTTTAGAACCTAAAGTGTATAATTAAATTATAACATCTGAGATTGGAATTGCTTTCTCACTTGTAGGGGAAAAAAAATAAGACATTTTAATAACATGTCATAAGTTTTACAGTTATTGGATTTTCAAATTGTTTACAAAAGCAATATTGTTCAATTGCATTGTTGTTTTGTTGGGGGTTTTTTCTTAAGTCTTTTGATAAAAAGAATAAACTAACAATAATGTTCCCAGGAGGTAGAACAAAATTGCATTTCACTTTTGTTATTTGTTTAATTATCCATTCAGCCAGTCAGTATATAAAACTCATTTTCAGCAGATTCCTCCTCAAAGTCTCTGGCTCCAGCTGTAACTGCAAAGAGCTTTCAACTTTTATTTAACATTAATAACCCGAGGAAATCCTGGTGTTCAGGTACTGCAGCACCATGCCTGCCATTCCAGGGACATGGGCAGGAGAGAACATCAGGCTGGTAATTCCCAGTTTTTGGGATTGGAGGGGAACACTGGCTCACAGAGTCCTGTTTATTTTCAATAGGGAACCACTGGGGACTCCTAAAAATCAACAGTCCCTGGTGGTTTTGCAAATCTTGAGCAGTTTGAGGGGGCTATGACCTCTAATTCTAAGCCTGTTGGGATTCCTTTCCTAGCTGTTTCTCCCTGTTTGGAGGAGACCTTGCTCCAGGAGAGGGATTCTCCAGGCCATGACCTGGCTGAGGTTCACATTTGAAAGGTGACTTGTGTTGGGACAGGAGCTGCTCCCATGGCAGGTTTGGTTGGTTGTGTCTTGGTTTCGAGGAGATTTAATTAATTAATTTAATAAATAGCTTTCTGCCTCCATCAAAATGCCAGTATTCCTATAAAACCATCAGTTTCAGCAGCCTTTAAACCCATGATTTGCTTGGCAAGGAGAAGTTGGGCACAGCTGGAATCCCACCAAAGCACTCAGTGGTTCATCTCTGGTGTGGATGCTCTGGCTGAAGCTGTTTCTGTTCATGGCAGGGGGTTGGACCAGGTGACCTTGAAAGGTCCCTTCCAGCCCAAACCATCCTCTGACTCCATGATTTATTATTCTATGATTTTATGATTCTGTGATTTTATGACATTGTTTCTATGATTAGCAAGCACTGCACGATACTTCTATCGGTGTTTTCTCTCTTCTTTCAGCATCTCTTTGCAGAGGCTGATTCCTGCTGGCTTTGAAGCACAAATGCTGGTATTCAGGATCATCTTCCAGCCTCTCCTAATAGCAGGGAGCTGTTTTCAGGCAGCAGCAGGATCCAACCCATTCCTGGGAGCTTTGCAGGACACCCCAGTGCTAAAACTTTGTTTTTTGGGACTTATGGCCACATGACCCCCAGAGCAGCACCTGAGCTGGAGACTGTGGGGAAAACAAAACCAAAGAGGTATAAAATGGAGCCACCTTCTTTCCCAGCCTGCATCCATGGGATGAGGCAAAAGAAGAATCTATTCCATCCCTCTGCATGAGCAGCCTGCTCCTCCTGCCAGCACATATCTGCTGCTAAATGCTTACCCAGCACCGGGAGGGGGGTTATTAGGAGCAGTGAATTCCTTTGATAAGTTCTCAGGTCATAAAGATGTTTGACTCCTCATTTGCACGTTCCTCTTGGAATCGATCAAAGCGGAAAAGCTGGAGGGTAAAAATCGATAATGGAGAACGGGTCTGCGGGAAGACGTATGGATGGAGCTGGGCAGGGGCAGGGCAATCAGTTATTGTGCTAATTGATGGCAGGATGATAACTCAGAATTGATCAGAGGCTGCCTGAGCTGATACAACTCAGTGGCTCCAGAATCCTGCTCTGGAGATCTCACAGAGGGATGCTCGGATCAGCTGCACAGTTCCCAATCCGCTCAGCTGCAGGGGTTTATTGACAGGGAAAGGCAAAATGAGCCTGGCTCTGGGTTAGAGCCCTTAAAAAGCAGGACTCTGCTAATCAGTGCTCCTGGTATTCCAGCAGATTTCCACTGCCCAGGGGCTGTTGCTGTGTCCATGTATCACCCACCTTCTCCTCCAGTGAGAACTCCTCTGCCTCCCACCAGAGCAGTACAGGACATCAGGGATAAATAATTCACCCTCCTGACACCCTTGTGGGCTGGAATTGGCTCTGTCCAAAGGAGAGAGGAGACTGAGGCACGGACACAGTGAAGTACCTGAGACTCATCCAGAGGATGGAGAAGAGCTGGTTGCTCCTGAACCTCACTTCAAGAGATTAGAGATCAGGAGAACAGCCGTGCACAAAGCTGTTCCCATTTTTTTGCAGAGTGTTCCCAGCACTGCTGCTGTGGGATGAGACAGGAATCCACCTGCCCCAGGCTGCCCTAGAAGGCACAGGTTTGACATTCCCAGTGAGTATTTCTGGATGAAACAGAGCTTGAATACCAGAGGGAAGCCTACAGACCCCCTTTTTTGGAAGGTATGTGATCAGATAAACCAGATCCAATTCTTCTGCTTGTGCCCCCAGGTGGGAATTCCCATTTTCCATGGGGCAAACTGTGCTCCAATTCCCCTCCCGTGCAGTTCCTTGAAACAAGTCATACTTTGGGGATAATTTCTGGAAGATCTGCCCTGAAGCTGGATGGGAGGAAGTTCAAAGCCACCTCCGTGGCAAAGCTCCAGCAGTGACCCCACAACAGGAGCATCAGTGCCAGATGACTTCCAGCACTGGGAATTCTGAAGACCAGGTAAGAAAAACCATGTCCAAGAGAGTTTAAACAAGGATCAACCCTGGGGCAATGGGATGGCAGGTGACCAGGAAAGGTCCTTCCAGGCCTGTGCCTCTTCCTTGGCCACAGAGCTGCCCAGAAAGGGGTTCTGCAGGTGCCCAGGTACCTTGGGCTTTTCACTGCCCTGCAGCCAAGAAAAGGAAAGGAAAAACAAATTTCTTGGTAACAGCTGTGTTTCCTTAACAAACAACTGTTCCCTTAAAACATCCAGGATGACGAGTTGACAGTAATGAAGTAACATCTGTCCAATCAGTGCACTTTTTGGCAGCTCTGGAGCCTCTGAGTGAACGTTCCTTAATGTTCACCAGACACTCGAAGCACCTGCTCTGCACCCCCAGCCTCTTAGGCTGCCTCTAAATGCAGAACAGATGTGAGGGCTGAGATAAAAAGCTTCCCCAAACAATCTATCTGTCTAATAGCATTGATCAGACAAAACTATCCTGGAACATTACTTGCTTTGCTGCAGGCACCTTGCACCTTTCCTGGGCATCAACCCTGCTGTTAACCCTTGCAGGGGTGCCAGGAGGGAGGATTGGGGCTCTCAGGACCTGGCAAGGTCCTGGCAGGGTTCACAGTCCTGTTGTGGACTACTACTACTATTATTATTATTTCTATTATTATTATTACTATTGATAATGAGGCACATGGTGGGATTTTTGGGGTGTCCTGTGCAGAGCCAGGAGTTTGTCTCAGTGATTCTTGTGGGTCTCTTCCCAACTCAGGATAATCTCTGATTCTGTTGATAGTGCTGGGAATGCAGCACTTAGGAGTGGATATGAATTCCTACAAGGTTCTGCTGGGAGCAAAAGTGGGACAGAAAGATGATCCATGGATGCATCAGCTCCAGGGCAGCTCTGAGCCTGCCCAAGGCTGGGAAAACACAAACAAGGGCACATCAAGAGAGGTATTTTCCATGGAGGCATGGGGATGTTGTTGGCATTGCACATGGCACTGAGGACAGCTGGCATATCCAATGCAGCTTGTTCGTGGCAAAAGAGTGGAGAAGGGCAGCTTGGGCAGCTGTAATATTCATCTTCTGAGGGGCAGCTTGTCCTGGGTTTGAAATTCACCTTCTGAGGTGAATTTGTTCTGTGTGACGCAGTGCAGGGAAGAGCGGGGCTGGAAGGAGGTGCTCTGTGGATCTGGAAGGAGGCAAGGACATATTGATGTCTCTGCATCACCCCCAGCTCCCTGGTGCTACAGAGAATGACGAAATCACAGAANGGCGCGCGGAGCCCGGGAACGGCGCGGGCCGTGAGGGAGCGGCCGCGCTCGGGCCGGGCTTCCACGGAGTCCCGGGGATTCCACAAAGTCCCGGGGCTTCCACAGAGTCCCGGGGCTTTCGGCTCTGCCTTCTCTGCTGCATCGGCTGCGTTTGGAGCAGGGAAACCATCAAAGGTTACGTTGGAGGGAGCCTAAAGCCCATCCAGTGCCAACCCCTGCCCTGGGTTTCCACTGTCTCCTAGCCCTGCCCAACCTGGCCTTGGGCGC
>VXBB01024199.1:159218-179052 GCA_013399915.1 Illadopsis cleaveri | reverse complement strand
AAAAAAAAAAAAAGAAAGCCAAGTATCTTAAGCAACAGTGCTTCCTGCAGAGCCAAACAACACTGAGGACAACCACCTTTGGGAATTGGTGATGTAGAAGAGCTCTTCTACTGGGGGAGGAAGCGAGGAAGTGGGAGGAAGCAAGTCAGCAAGACAGGCCAATGCTGCTGAGCAGCTTGGCCCATTGAAGTCTGCATTTTATTATTAGAATGGTTATTATTTGTATTGTGGCAGCATCAAGTGGCCCCAACTGGAAGAGAGGCCCATTGTACGAGGCACTAAACAAACATGGAATAACAGACACTCCCTTCCCCGTGGGATTTGCTGGCAGAGAAGACACACAGAGGACCACAGCGGACAGGAAATTGTCATTTAAGGGCATTTATTGTGAATGTAATGGCACTTCTGTGCTAAGGACAGTCTCCCACTACCCTTATTCCCATGGAGGGCCTGATCCAAAACCTGGTGGAGTCAGTGGAAGCGTGGACACAACTCAAACCAACATTTATTTGTGCTCCCTTCCTGCCTGTCTATCCCCACAGTTCCTTGATATGCAACAATTCTGGTTTCCAGTCAGCCCTGGCTGGATACAGATGCAGCCTTGAGACGGGAGGGACATGTTCACACTCCTCCTGGAGCTGGCAAATCTAATTTTAGGTTTGTCAGCCTTGGTTAAGTCCTTTTAAAGACTGACCCAGGAGGGGAAAGCCAACTGTGCAGCTGTGCAGAGGCCACGCACAAGGACCATGAGTCTCTGATTTCCCCAGCCTTCAGCTTTATGAACTGGGGATTACTGCAGCAGCCTTGGAAAGGAAACTTGAGATACATCCAAGGTTGACAGGTCTCCCTGGATTAAGGTCACTAGCTTTAAAAATCAATTTTTTTCCACATATGTAAGTGACTGGGACTGACTGTGTGCATCTCCAAGGAAAGTGGGGCAGGAAAGCATATTCTCCAGGGACTCCAGTCCTGAAAGACAGTCCTTGTGCTGCCAGATGTGTGATAAATAATAGTTCAAATTTACTCCATTTTTCATGCTTTTATTTTAGCCAGCTGACTGGGACCAGAAGCCCAGTCCTGGCAGGTGATGAGCACTTTGAAATCCATTTGAGACGGATGTGGCTGCAGAGGGAACAGCTCCACAGTTGCAGTAGATGGTGCTTAAGGGAGACATCATTCTCTGCTTCCAAAATCTTACAGTGGGTCACAGCAGCAGATTCCTTGCCTGCTCATAATCTGGCTGCTCTTGGACTCAGATGATTGGATATTCCCAGTGCTCCTGCTGAGCCTGACAAAGTCTCTGCACAACCCAGCTGAAAAAGGTAAAATCTAGTGCTCCAACACTGCTGTCTGTGCAACGAGTGGGAGTTCTGCCATTTGCCACAGGCAGGATCCAGGCTGTTGTTGATGGAGGTGGAACAGGACTACTCAAATCTCAAGGAGAAGAAATGAAATGTGCTGTATGAACTCCAGCTTGTATCACTGCTGAGTGAGAAGCTGTGGGCCTTCAGTCTCATCTGTGTGTGGAACATGTCCAGGGGTCCATTGCCCACTGGTGTCCCCAGAGGGGTGACAATCAGAGCAGGCAAACACAGCAGCTTGTGCCCAGGTCTGTGGCAGCTCTGAGAACAGGAAACTCTCTAGACAATTGTTGAGAGAGGTGTAGGCAGGGCAGCATTTGTGGGCAGAGACTGGAAAGCAAGAAATCTTTTCCAGCCCAGAGTGACCTCAACCCCTTTTGTTGTGTGCAGGGTGTCTTACCTTGTCTCTGATCTCAACAATGCTTCTTTTTCAGAGAAAGCCTCATTTTGGCACATCAAAATCAAGCATTCAGCAGTCAAGTTCTCAAAAGTGGAAGTGCCACTGAGAAGGAAGGATGCTCCCTGGGTCTGAACGTTCCTGTGCCCCTGTGTTACACTGTTATTCTCTACTCTGGCTCTGCAGAGTTTTCCTCGTAGGGCTTCTGTCTCTTTCCATGTACCAACTTGCTCAGTGAACCATTATTCACCCTCTTGTTCTTCCTGCTTGTGCAACGTGAGCCCCCGTGCCTCACTTACTGCTCACTATTCAAATCCTGCTCCAAACACAGAATTATTCATTTCCTTGGGAGCACTGATGACAGGCAGTAGCAACTTTTATTCTTCACATTCCCCTGTGAGATGTGGGGGTGGCATTTGCTTGGGTTCATGGTGAGATTTGAGGCAGAGAAAAATCATGTTTAAGGGTATTCACCAGCTCTGGGTTTGGACACAATGTGTGAGCAGTCATGGTCCCTTGCAGTGCTATAGCTTCTTAAACTGTCTTCAGATCCCCTTAGAAACTTGCTGGATGCAGAATGCATATTTAGTGATGATCTGGGAATCTTTTATCCAAGTGACTTGCCTAATTCTCCTCAAAAATTCTGTGGCAAAGGCAAGGATTTTACAGACATTTTTTCCAGGTTGATTTTCAGCTGCATTAACTGCTTCTCTTTTGGATTTCCTCCTTAATTCACCACATGCTTCCCATCTCCTGCAGCAAATGGAGCAGAAGATATCAGGTTATAGTTCCCATCACCTTGCAGCCTTTATTCACCCCTTAATAAGGTCTTGCCTGCATGCTGATAGAAAGTGAGGAGTAGACAAGGACGTGGTAATAAAATCAGTGATAAATGTTTTTGTGAGGGCCACAGGAAATTGATAGACAGCTCATCAGGTCTGTGTCTTCTCTGGTTCCTTCCAGAATGGTTTCACTTGAATTAATCTAAATCAAAAGAGTAAATAAAACCTCAAGGCAATCCAGACTATGGCAGGCCTTTGACATGAAATTTTCAGCTCAAGTGATGAAAGTTTGTTGAAGATTTCAGCAAGTCTTGGCATCAGGGCAGATCTGCAGCACCAACTCTGAGAGGCATGTTTGACTGCTGGAGTGACCTCACAGCGTTTTGCAACCAAAGAAAGTGAGATGAGACAGTGATATTAAAGGTATTAAATCATTAAAGATTGCAGAGGTGACAATCTTTGGTTCAAAGGCTGGTGGAGATGCTGGAGATAGGGCTGAGCACTGCATCCATCAGCTGGGACACCGCTGTGCCTGGGGCTCTTGGCCTCTACAGCACCGAGATTCCCCAAGAGAAAGCTGGGCTGAGGCTCTGCAGCTCTCTCCTTTCATTTCTTATGATGGATTTCTGGGTGTGGAAGTTGTTTATAACTAAAATGGAATCCCTCCCATGTAGCTTTTAAAAATAAACAGGCCTTCAAGGGAAAGCTCTGCTTTGGCAGAAGTGGGGCTGGCTTGAGTCAGGGATTCGTGTTGTGATCACTGAAGTGAGGGGGTAGGAAGGGAAACGTGGAACAAATCCTGCCTTGAAAAAAGGCAATGGGAGTCAGGGAAGAGGGTGTGCTCAACATGGGGGATGGAGTCATGGCAAGGGGAGCATTCCAGTAAAGTAGGAAATGCTCCTCAAGAGATGCTGGTGATGTGCCTTGGCTGTGTGCACCTGCATAAACCAGAGAAAAGTTGGGACACAAAACTGGGATGTGATCAGCAGGGAAAGGTTCTCCAGCTTTCGGATTTATCAGTGTGGGTCTAAACCCATTACCAAGCCTAAAGCAATGGCTCTCTTTCTAGTGAAAAGTACTAATCACAGAAGTTCTTGATCCTGCAGATCCCCAAAAAATCGAATAACCCCTTCTAGGCTCTTCTGTGTTCCCCTCTGGATGCAAAAACGTTGCTTGGTTCAGCTTTGCATCAGCACAACTCTTCCCCCAGCACATCCTTTGGGACAGGTAGGATTAATATGCAACAGTTCATTTTAATTGCTGGGCAATAGGGAAATTTTCACCACTGGATATATACTGCTCTTTAACTTTTCCTCTAAAAAGTCTCCTGTTTAGAGAACAGAGTAACAGCCATCCCTTAAGATAATATATTTCAACATCATGATGAGTCCTCTCTGGGGAATTTGACAACGCACTATTCCACCAACGTTGTAATGGATGGTTTTCTTCTTTTAAATGCCTCGCCATTAAAGTTTAACGAGCAATACTTACTTTCATTCTAAACTTATTTTTCTCCTTGACAGATTGGATACTTAGTTTGGATTTGTTAACATTGCTGGTCATAAAAATGTCTGCTTCAAAGAAACTGATAGATACTGTCCTTAGGAAATTGGGCTTTGATGCCTTATTTGATTTCTATGGCAAACTAAGTTCGTGTTTTCTTTTTTGGTAAAAATGAGGTACGGTACAGGGCAAGCTGAGAACCTCATGCCTCTTTATTTGCCTGAAATTTCAGTTTATATCAACCACAATAGGTTGTGTAGCTCAGAAAGGTGCTAACTCAGGACTGGTTTTTTTAACAACAAGGGGGCATTTGCGGAATTTCTGATGTAGCTTTGACTTTCACTCTTCTAATCCTTTAAGAATATGTACCAAGAGTAACTAGAAATGAAATTGCAACAAAGGCTCACATCTTTACCTCAGAGTTATTTATGGCATCACACATCTTAACCAACAGTCTGGTTAATGTCCTTCATAGTGTTTTCATCTTCACAGTGTTTCAATCTCACAATAATTGTATTTCTCTTTATTCTGCAGTTTCCTTCCAAAAATTAATTCTAGCCATAGATTTGAAAGGAAAAGTCTTACCTTGTGAACTCTCATGCTTCAAGACAAGCATGCATTTATTTTGAACCTTAAACCAAAAGAAGCTGCAAAGAAGGAGGGATGAGCCTGACATAATTTTTCTTATCTTCGATTTGTCCTCCCTCTGATATATTCAGACTCTCTTAGAAGAGTCTCTGTGATCTTGACAAGCCTTTTGCTTCAGGAACAAACATGGGAGGAAAATCTCCTTGACCCCCTCAGTGCCTGATGCCTGAGAATGTTGTTAAGAATTACAGCAGAGAAACAAACCAGTGATTCAAAGACTCACAAGAAATATTCACAGGGGTGGCAAAAATGCTGAGCAAGGACATTCAGAATTTCTTTAACATCATTTCCTTCCAACAGCTGGTGTTTTTACCCTCTGCTCCAGACCTGAGCTGCAGCACCTACCCAGGAGCCTTTTCCTAGCTCAGAGAAGGGCAACAGGCAACACTTGGGAATTGAAGACACTGGCAGAGAAAAAAGCAGCCCACAAATACCCAGTAGAAAGCCCTACAACATCACAGCAAACATTTCCTAAGTTACTGCAATGCCAGAAGATGAGTCACCCCAGTGTTCCTGTTGCATAATCTTCCCCACAGCTCAGGAGAGTGAAACCAGAGAAGCAAAGGTCTCGCTGGGCTTTCAGTGACATTTATGTTTAGACTGAACTTTCAGTTAGGAAAGTGTGAGTTTTTCTCTGATGACAAAGGAAGGGGAACCGATAGAGTAAGGTGTTCTTTCGGAAATGATAAACACCTGAGTGTACAGATTGTCATCTCCCAAAGCCCCCAGCCAGACCACGGGCTCCTCTGCCCTTCCTGACTTCCAGACAGGTCTCCCCATGACATTGTGACCTGTTCAGCCTTGTCTGGTCCCTGGGGAGCACAGCTGGGCCCTGAGAGCTCTAAAGGCCCTCCAGACAAAGCACGGCCATCCCTCAAGGCTTTGCTTAGCACGGGAAAGGATTGTGGGGCTCCACAGACCTTTGGGTGGCAGCAGGAGTGCTGGAAACTCCAGGCATGTGTTTGCTCTGCCTCAGCATCGTGCCCGTGGTAGATCCAACCCTTCCCAAAGCAGCAGGATCTCCCAGGCATGCGGGGAGCCCCGGGCACAAGCACAGCTGTGCTGCCTGTGCAGTCACCGGGGAAATTCCACCCGGGAGAAGGGAGTCAGGCAGGAGCAGGCAGCCAGGGTCACTGCTCCAGAGCCCCTGAGAGGTGTCATGTATGTACAACTGCCTATTTTAGGGTCTAATCTACTTTGTATTCCTTAAATTAGGGAATGCTGCACATCTTCAGAGGAATGTCAGGCTGAGGGCTGCATTTCTGCTGGGCTATATTATCCTGGGTTAGTGCCTGGTGCCAGGCATTTTTCTGTGCCGATTTGGTGAATGCTGTTTCAGAGGAGCCGGTGTGAGCAGCACAGGAGTCCTCCACACCTCAGCAACTTTGTGCTCTCTGTTCCACCAGAGTGAACCAGGTTAGTTCCTCCTTCTGGGCACCATTACTACAGGCAATGTAATTTCTTCCCCTCTCTGATGAGAGTAGAAAAATTTTCTTTATTCAGCGAGGAAAAAAAAAAAGGCGCCAAGCATTCTGAGGGTAGTTTTGTTTTTCTCAGCATTTCTGTGGGATTTCCAGTGCCATTTCACATCCCTCTCCCTCCAGCTGATGACCTAAATGAGCTGCCAATGGCCAAAAACATTTGTTGAGTATTTGTGTGGAAGAAATGCCCTTTTGGGAAGGGATGGGAGCTCTTGAGCACAGCCGGGGCTCTGGTTCAGGGCAGAGCCATCTCCTCCCTGCAGCAGGGAATGCCTCCCGCTGGCTCCTGCCTGCCCCGTGCTCTGCCCTCTCTGCATCCAAGCATGGATCAGATGGATCAGACAATCCACGGGCTCGGCCTCGAGGAGGAGAGCGGGAGATCCCCAAGTGCTCAACAACAGCTGCCGGAGAGAGCCCCGGGTAATCCCGAAACTAAAGAGGCTTCGGGGCTTGAAAACAAAAGGACGGAGCGAGGGCAAGCTCAGTCCCACGGGGAGCACTGAAAGCCTTGGGTTAGGCTCAGTGAAATGAAGGTTCCTCGTGTTTTTCAGAGGAGACCACAAAGCCAAGAGGCAGCTGCCTGTGGGTGAGAGAGGCTGCCTGACTCACCAGCCTGCCACCATGGCATGGGAGCACAGAGGGAAGGCAGCTTCATCCCTCCGAGCCAGGAGTAGGAGCACATGCCAAAAAGGGGAACAAAAACTCATCAACTCAACCACAGCTGTGGTAGAGAAAGGAAGATGGGGTTTCACAGCCTCTCTGCTCTCACATGAGGGCTGCACAGCACAGGGAAGGAGGGGTAACCCCACACTGCTCCCAGCCTGGCATCGTTTCCCAGGGCTGGGACACAGCCTTGCACCATTCCCATGGTGGAGCTGAATGCTTGTGTTATTTGGATAAGGATGGGGATGGAGGGCTCTGCCAGCAGGCAAAGGCATCGAGGCATGGCTGCCTCCTACACCCCTAAAGCCATTACATTAAATGGAAAGTCATCCATGAGCAGAAGAAGAACAAACTGGGTGAATTGTGGAGGTACAGGTTTAGCCGTCAGCCTGAACAGAGAGAGAGAAAGGGCCTGTGGTGGTGAAGATGATGTTGAGATCACTCTGATTTGCTCTGTCAGCTGCACGATACAGCAAAAGGGAAATCATGAATATACATGGATTTAGAATCTACCTGATAGGCCACAATTCCTACCCTAAGTGTGATTCCTGCCATGCTCTCCATAAGTAGGACTGTGGCACAGCTCACTCAGTGGTACAAAGTGGTTTGGAAATTATGGGGGTACCGACCCAAAAGGAAACTTTATCAATCATATATATTCTCCATGAAAATACTTGTGGGATTTTGGGAGGAGAGGAGGGAAATGTCTTCAGAGTTGCTGAAGGACTGATTGTTTTCAGTGCGAAGCTTGAAGCAGGTGTTTGTGGCCAAGTAATGAAATGGTTTCTGGTGGAAAGGCTGGCACCACCTTAACTGCAGCAACACTGCAGGGGCTGCTGAGGCTCCTGTACTCAAAGCAGCTGGGGCTGCAGAAATGGGAAACAGCCTCTTGTTTGTTCCTCATTCTGAAGCAGGGAGGGCATATGTGCCTCCCGTGGCACAGCCCCTTCCTCTTGTATCCTCTAATCTGTAATCTTCAATATCCTGTTTTAACTGGAAGTTAAGATTTTAGCTTCATAAGGCTGCCTACAAACTGGGAGGATGAAACTAAAGCAGGGCATTGATGCACATCAAGTTCAAAGTCCTGCAAAACAAACACATGCTCAAGTATTCACTCAAATCCATTCTGTACCAAGAAAAAAAGGATAAAGATGATTCAGTGTTTTGATCAGCAAAGGCAGATTTAAGCATACACTTAATTAATTCAAAAATTTTGTGCCCAAGGCCTGCTCCAAAAGTGTTATAAGATGTTCCTTTTCACAGGAGATGTTTTAGAGAATTCTCTTTGCAGAGTCTCGTGTTATTCTATCTTAATTCATTACAGGCTAGACTTTGCCACTTCCATTAATGCAAAACCACCCCTTCATGTCGAGCTGAAAATAGCTAAAAGCAAAAATCTAATTTAACCCTTAAAACAAGCAGAGTGTTTGCAACGATCTGTTACCAGCGAGGAGGCTGTGCCTGTGCTCTGTTTGATCTCTGCTAACTGGGGAGTGTTCAGGCCTGGGACACACATTGTTCACTGGAAATCAAATTGCACCCTGTCATAACAGTCTATTAACAGCCGTGAATTTCTGCAGAACTTCACCTCTTTGCTAGAAGATAACATTTCTCTTTCCTCCCAAGGATAAAATAGCTTCCTTTCTTGCAGTCCTGCATATAATGGTGCTATTGCTTGACAGGGATGTCAACTTCCCTTGACTATTAAGGAGAAGGGAAATGTCTTTGTTACACATTTCTGTTCTCCTTTCATCCTCTTCAGAGAGGCCCCCAGCTCAATCTAAACAAAATAAAGCCAGGGTATCAGTTAAAAACAAAACCATTTTGAAAACTCTTTGATCTCCCTGGCTTCCTGTTAAATATACAATCGACTGTTTCTCCACATCCTCGACCACTACAGATCTGATTTTCTCTGCAGTTTATATTGACTTTGGCACCACACAAAATTAACATATCGTTGGCTATAAAATCTCTTAAAGGCAAAGAAATCCAACCCCTCCTCAGCTTCTGCTTTGCCTCCCTGTGTTCTCTGCTTTTCAATCCTGCCACCCACCTTTCAGTTTGTGTACAGAGGCCCTGAGGTTGGACCCTGTGTGTTGTCAGACTCCTGTTTGTGACTCCTGTCTGTCCATCACCCCCTGTCCCCAGACCAGCATAGACTTAGCTCTGGAGAAACCCAGCATCTCTTTTCCTCTCTATCTGCACATCTTTTTTCCTCCTGAGAAGTTCCTCCTGCCCTGCTCCACCAGCACTGCTACCAGGGACTCTGTTGACTTTGGTCTTCTCTTCCACCACAGTGTCTTTTTCCACTCCTGCCCTTGCCTTGCACCATCCTCTGGATGGGGAAGAGCTCTGGGTACCCTCCCCACATCCCACCACCATCCCTGCAAGGCTGGACCTGCCTGCCTTCATCCTTCCCTTCCTCCTCCCCTCTGCCTCTTCCCATGGTGCTGGGTTAACACACTCCATGATCTTGGAGGTCTTTCCTTAATGGTTCTGTGATCTGTGTAGCTCAGCTGCATCTCAGCCTGCCCTTCTCCCTTTGCAGAATTTCAGCTTTTCCAGCCTATTTATTCATAAGGAATTTCTTCTCTCTCAAAGGGCTTTATGCCTTCATCCTCACCCCATTGTCATTTGAACAATCCATTGCCTTTTTTCTTTTTTTTTCCTTTGGGAGGGTGACAGTGGGTGGATGGGAACAGGATAGTTTGCTGTCAATTTTCTGCTCCTTGAATACATCTCAGCTGTCCAGTGCTCATCAGTTTTGGTGCATTCATGACTCAGACAACATTTATTAATGATTTAGGCTGAGGAGGGAGTTTATCTGATAGAGATGAATAGATTGTAAAGTATTTGGGTCTCACTGTACTTGTGCAAAGCACTGCACATAATCCATGGAGTTCTACAAGTAGCAACAGGAAGTTTAATCCTCTGTACTGGCAAACTGGTGACCTGGTCTCTTCCAGCATTAATTACACTGAAGAAATACAAAACGTTGTAGTTTCAGGACTAACTGCTCCATGAACTGTAGCATTTTAAGCAAGAGAAATGTTTGCACACAATGGAAAGACACATAACGCTGCTCCATGCACAGATCAGATAAATTATTCTGTAGCTTTAGTGACAGCAGAGACAAAAGGCTCTGTCTCCCCCATTGTAGCAGCAACATCTGTGGCTGCCTTCACATTTCTCCCCTGACTTGAGGCCTCTCCACATCCCAAAAGCAGGGAAAGAACCTTGTTTCACGTACCTCAGGTAGCCCCAAAATGGGCCAAGGCCTGGAGGGGCTGGGAGGGTGTGATGGATTTGAGTTTTGCCATGACAGCACAGAAGTGGGGGTTGAGTTTGCACACACCACGGGGAGATTTGCTGTCACAGTAATGGATCTCATGGGGCTTTGAGTGGCTGATCAGAGAATTATTTCACAACTTGCTCCATCTCCCTTCTTGCCTCAGAGGTATTTTATAAAATGAAACCAATACTTTATCAAATGAAGCCAATAATTCATAAAATAAAGGGCCCAGAATATCCAAACTGCTCTGTAGAAGAGTCCCTCAGGTTACCAAGTACCAACCCAAAGCAGAGAAAAGACTGAACTGTCCATTTCCATAAATCCATTCAAATCCTGCCTTGCACTGCAGCAGCTTTGGGATCATCCTGCCTGGCTGAGCTCTCCACACCTCAGTAGCAATGGTCCTTTTCAGGATTCTCCTTCCATCAAAGTCCTAGCTGTTGATGAAGAAATGACATTGATTTTGGGTGTTCTGCCCTGCTTACAGCACCCTCACAGCCTCCTCCACTCTCCTCCCCAGCCCCCTTTCTACAGTCACCATGGAGATCTGCATGCTTCAGACCCAGGAGATCCTCAGGTCACAGCTCAGGAGTCTTTGAGGAAGAGCCACAATTCTCAGAACTGTCAGAAGACCTAAAAACAAGCTGACTCATTTCAAACATGCCTCAATCTCCACCTCAGCAAGCTTGGTTAAGATTTTAAGAAACAACCCAGAAAGCAATGCAAACCCCAAACCAGAAACCGGAGTTGCAGACAACCATCTTTGCAAATTTAGTTTCTAACCTGGCTTCCTTTCTTTCAGGAATGGAGCAGCTCTTTTGGAAAGTTCTGTGAACCCTTTGTTTTGTCATTGCTGCATCTGAGCAGTGATGGCACAGGAGGTGAGGCAATCACTTCTCCTGAGGCACCTTCACTAAAAGAAAGGTCAGCCATGAGGTCCCTCCCTCTGGACCAGAGCTGAGGTATGGACCTGTTCATTAACCTTTGTCTAGCAGCACATTCCACATCCTGTAAGTGGGGAGCATAGTGAAATTTCTGCCTAAAGTGATCATTATTAGTATTTTCTGTACTCTCTTGTTATAAAAATATCCTTACTTCCAGGAGTTTGCCTACAAAGGTCAAGGATTCTGGGCTTACACCACAACAATTATGCAATATTGCAAGGGAAACTGAAATATATACGAATTTTGAAATATGAATGTGTATGAGAAAGCAAGGAATCCATGGACATTTAATAACTGAGATACAACATTCTGTTTTTTTCAACCCAAGGACCTTCAAACTCTCCACCTACCAGAGAAGCTGTGGCTGCCCCACCCCTGGAAGTGTCCAAGGCTGGGTTAGGAAGGGCTTGGAGCAACCTGGGATAGTGGAATGGGATGAGCTTTAAAGTCCCTTCCAACCCAAACCATTCTGGGATTCTTTACAAACCCTGATTTCCTGCCTGTGATGGGTTTTGTATCAGGCCCCTCAGAATAAAGAAGCTAGATCTCTTTTCCCCAGCTCCCTCATTGCACTGGAGGTATAAATTACATTTTACTTTCTGCAAGTTGTGGAGCTGCAAACAAATCTGGTGCCTTTGGGGTAGGCGGGGAAAAGAAGTGTGGCTGATTCTAAATAAGAGTTACTGTCAGATCAACCTTGATAGCAGAGATAATGGCAGTGATCACATGGGAATAAAGACTCAGGCTTTGGTTTAATCATCACTCCCTATCAGCTGCACTGATCCAGTTCTGCATGACTAAGTCAAATAAATGTTAGGTAACTGAAATTATCTCCTTGCTCTGCATTCCCCCCCTCCAGCACCCACAGTTTGTTTCAGGGACTTTCAAGTAGGTGAATCTATAAAGGACATCTGTGAGTGCTGATAACAAACAGAGGACAGGGGGTTTGTGAAGAGGTATCTGAAATTAAGCTATGAAAGAGATTTCCAAAGGCAAGAAATAGTCCTAAGGTCATAAAAATCACGTGTGCCTTTGAAAATGTCTATCAAGGCTGGTACCCAGCTGCCTAAATTGGCTTCCATTCACTTCACAGGGTCTCTCTAAGTGCTGGAGCACGTGATTTTCAATTCTACTCCCAACAACCTGGGAGGGGAAAGACCACCAATATTGCAAAAATGACTTTGATACATTACAGAAAGCCTTGTAACTAGTGGTGTGACATTTTCATTTAAAAAGATCACAAAATCTCATATCAAAACCAACAAGAAGCCTTATGCAGGCAGGCCTGAGGTTTGGTTTGAAATCTTGATCCAGATCCAAGTTATGCTAGTTAGTTTATCCTAAAAGAAAGAATAAATGTGTAGGATCCTAATGTGTTCCAATAAAGCAGCATCCTTAATTTGTTCAGTATCTCAGGTAAATTAATAATTAATAATTAATTGGACTTTCTCCACAGCTCTGGTTTCTTTTGCACTGTCCCAACCCCTCAGGAGCTGACTGCAAGCTCACACAGGTGATGTTCCTGAAATCCTTAACTCCCAGAAGGACAGAATTGCATCAGAACCTCCATTTCCAGCTCACCTCACCTCATCTCATCTCTTACCTGGGCCAAGACAAGGTAGGAAACATGACCCCTTTGACACACAGCAAAAGCTGAAGGAAGGAACCAACATTATTATTTTAATTTATGTGATAAATTTCAGACCCATTTGAACAGGTCTCACTCAGGAGTTTCCAGTGTTTGAGTTGGTAAATCTGCCTTAAGTCCCCACACCAAGCACTACCCTGTGTATTTAAACTGAACTTGATTTAAGTTTAGTTTTAATTTAGGGCAGCCTGCCCAGATTTCTTTCCCCTCTGCTGACAAACTTGGCAGTGCTTTTACAGGGCCCAGAGAGCCTCTCCTGCAAAGAGCCTTCACACAAAGCACTTTATTTCTCCCCAGAACAAATAAACAAGAAATAAACATCCCTCCTCTCACACACATGGAACATTTCCTTGGCATTCTCTTCCCATTGGTGCCATTTCTACTGCCCAAATAGGACTTGAGCTTTATGAAAATGTTATGAAAAGGCAAAGCTGCATTTTTGCAATAGTAAGGACTCAAAAGGAAAAAATAAACTGAAGGTTTTTTGTATGTTTACGTGCACAGCTTGTGGACTCTGTCCAGTTCAGCTGTGTTTGAGGATCCCAACAGCAAAGGGACTGTGCTCTGTTCAGAATGCAGTGAAAGCCTTGGAAGGGAAGAGCAGGCAGGTTGTGGTGGTTTGATTTCCCCCTTTTTCATCTTGAAGAATGCACTTTCTTGGGTTACACATTAAACTGTCAGGAGGCAAAATCAACACTTGGGGTTCTCCAGAGAGCTTGAAACGTTGCTCCACAGAGCATGGCCATGCAGAGCTTCTCCCATAAATCCTCAAGTTATTTCTCTTATCTGAGCAAGCTATGTATAAATATTAACATATTATTCATAGGCAAATAATTCCATGCCACTCCTTGCTGCAGCTGCTGCCTTAAAGAGGATTCTTGGTTTAAATGAGAGCGACAGTCCCTTTGTGAGGCCTTTGATGCATTTTAGGTTAAAAGAATTTAGGAAAAAAAAGAAAAGAGAGAAAGGGTAACTTAATTAAGTAAACCTCAAAAATGAAGAAGTGGCCTTTAACTGTTGGTTTTAATATAGGGGAGCCACCACCACATAAACACTACTGACTAAACTCTATAGTAATTGCAATTAGTCAACTCCCACTTGACTTGGGTGAGGTAGGGCTGGGATCCAAAGGATTTGTTCCTTGCTGCGTGCATGGATGGATCTTGTGAGCAGCCTCGAGCTCTGCCCAGGTTCAGTACAAGTCTTGGACCAAACAACGTCAGGCACAGAGGTTGAACCTGACCAGGATCTCCCTGCAGTGCTGGGGGCTCAGTTTGGCCAGGCTGGTTTCTGTTTTCCAAGACTGGTGGGATTGACCCCTTCAACAGAGGTGAATTTTTTCATTAAAATGTTCCTTGAGAATATCCCTTGTGCACAAAGAAAAGTGTGTTCCTCCAGAAGAGGATTCTTCCTGCAGAGGGCCAGACATGCCAGCAGTTGTGGACAAGAAGCCATTGCAAGTGGAACATGTGAAAACAGGAGCCTATTCATTAAAAAAAAATGTATTTATATTTACTCCTTCAAGGCCTTTGCTCAGGAGCTTTTTTAAAGTTCAGCTGGAGAGAAAATGCCTACATCAAAACCAAACCGAAGACTTTAACAGATGTGCCCTGGCGAAGAAAAGGGTGCAGACACAACAAGGAATTCAGAAAGGACAGACAGTCATATATGGACACAGGAAAGGAATCTCAAATAAATGTTTGTGGCTGGGAACTGGAGTTTTTGTGTTACCTGTAATGAGCCTCTGGTTTTGGGGCCTGGCCTATTCCTCTCTTTTTTCCTGACTGCAGCTTTTGGTGCTTTTTGTACTACAGGAGACAGTGTGGAATTTCACCAGCACCTCACTCCTTCCAGCAACCAGAAGAGGGACATATGTCATGGGGAGGATCATCCCTAAAACTGAGAATTTGGATTTCATTTCTTAGCCATACTTAAACCTCATGAAATTCAGGTTGATTTCATTTGATAAAGACTGGGACAGGGCCATGTTTGCATGTGTGTGCAGTCACACCTAGAGCAGCCTGACAGCAGCTCCTTGTATGCAAAGTCTGGGCTGTGCTGAGCTTGCAGGTGCTGCCTCCTCACACCCAGGTGTTGAAAATCCCCCATTCCATCCCTCAGGATATCAGCACATCCCACTGGGTGGTCACTCTAGTGACAGTTTTATCTCCAGCTTAATTACAAGCATATTAATTTCAGGCTGTTAGCACATTTGGAAAGATTAGATCAGGCCTTATCCCAGTGATGGTGGTTCACGACAGGGCTCAGCCTCAGGAGGCTTTTGTGTCCTTGTGTGTCCCTTTCCTGTGCTCTGACAGCCATGCAGGAAAGATTCTGTGGTGTCCTCATCAAGATGTTTTATTTTCTCTCATAAAACTCCAAAACCAAACAAAGAACTGTCCTCCAGACTGTTGCCTTCTGTCTCCCTTCACACACTGGACACTTGTAAAACATGCCAGGAGTTCCCACGTCAGGGCCTATTAGGATTTCAAGGCCAAGCCTTGGAAAAAAGGAGAGAGAAGCAGAGCTGGGATTCCCTCTGCACCCTCTGAAGGTGTTTGTGAGGAGGGCTGAGGGGCCCTGAGCTGGGATTCCCTCTGAAGGTGTTTGTGAGGAGGGCTGGGGCCCTGCCCAGCAGGATGTGCCATGCCAGTGAAGCAGAGCTCGGCCGCTTCCCCTGCAGCTGTGAGTGCCCCGAGCAGCCCCGACCCCAGGGGAGCAGCCAGGGCCCCCCAGCTCCCTGCACACCACAAACACCCCCCGAGGCTGAGGCTGCATCACATCTCACTGTGACACACAGGGGAAATCTCACATTTCCTGGGAGATCACTCACCTGCCCCAGCCTCAACATCGCCCTTTCCCTTCCCACCAAGATCCGTACAGTTCATATAACGAGGAAATAATGAGGGAATTGTTATTTTCAGTGGATAATCTCAGTTTTTCTTCAGAGCAGCTCTGTCCTGTGCCCCAGATGAGCCATGAGGGCCTGGGGAAGGCTCCTCAGAAATGTAACTCAGAAGCAGAGAGGTTGTGGAGTGCGGGAATGGCCTGTCCATGGCTCTCCAGAGAGGTCAGCTCCAGTTCAGGAGCGCCTACAAAAATAACTGCCAGGAATTGGGAGAGTGTTTTAGAAGGATCACTCTGGACGTGCTGCTGCCTTGTATTTTCTCCTCAGGCAAGAGGTGCTGCCGTGGTAACAGAAAGGATTCTGGCTTAACTAGAAGTGGTTGTGTGATCTTTGCACCAGGGAGCCTCTTGGAACATGCAGGTGAACTGGCTTGTGTGTATGAAGCATTAGGAACTTTCAACAAAACAACTTTTTATTGTGTGTGCGTGTTTTCTCACCTGCAGAGCAGAATAGTTGTGGTACCCTGCAAAGATTTGACTGAGCTCTGTATTTCACAGAGCTGACATTAATGCTGAAGACATTAACTTAGAAAGGCCTTGCTTTTTTCATGACTCATGCCAGAAGTTATTTTCCTGTAGGTTTGTTCTGAGTGATTAAGACAGGTTCCCTTGCATATAAATGCTGTTCTACACATATGGATATATATATACACATTACTTTCACCAGGAAAAGCTCCCACACTTTCCCTTGTTTATGCACATTATACATGACATAGGTTCCAAGTTAAATGTCACAGCCCTTATTTACAAGGTAAGCAATAAGGATAACCCAATTTAAAACTCCTCATTTTCAGTGCTGCCCATCTCACCCTTCATGGAGAACATTAAACAAGAGGAGTTGAGGCCACCACCCTGTCTGCTGTGAGCTTCCCAGCTTGTCCACCTAGGAATTGTAAAATTCCCTTTCCGTGTACAGGTAGGAAATTACATGTAATATTTCAGCCAGTGAGGTAGAAATGGGGGCAGCATCTCAGAAGCTGCTTCTCAACCACTCCCTGATTTTCAACCCAGCCACAGTGGCACGTTGGGAGCTGTTTGAGCAGGCACCAGGCTCCCTCAGAGCCTGAGCCCAGGCAGGGAACAGCGTGCTCTGGCCACGCTGCCTCCATCCTGCCTGTCCCAGCTCGCCCTGAACCACCCTCCTGTCTGCCCCAAAAATCCCTTCTTGCTACTCAAAGGATATAAAGGGAACATGGAGCAAAGCACAGAACAATTCTTCAGTCTCTGAAGCCGTTACAAATATTTTGGATAAAGGTACATATATGCACAGCTGAGCTCCAGTGAACACCTTCCTATTTCTCATGTTAATTTTATATTGTTCCTGAAGCAGAGCCTGATTTTTCTCTTTGTGAAAGGAGGATTTTAATTCTGGTCCTATTCATTAATCATATCAAAACCCAAGGTATGCAGATGTTATTTTTCAGTAATTTTAAGGTGCTAGCGTATTAGTAAAAGGTTAAGAAATGCAAAATAGCTGTAAAGAGTTTGGGTTCTTTTCATAAAGTGTTTGGTTTCCTCACATTATTGTAGACTACATATATCTTTATTTCTCAGTAAGAGCAAACTGTGACCCTGAACTTCTACAATTCCAAACACAAGCAAAGATAATGACTTTTTAAAAGTAAAGAACAAATTGTTCCACAAAAAAAATGAGCACAATGACAAAAAGAAACATAAACTTCTCCTGCCTAGTGGTGGCTTCCAAGATGTCAGACATTTTGTAAACCAGTAACCAAGATCCAGACCACGCAGAATTGGGATAGTCCTGCTTTTCCTGTTAATTTTTCCACTGTGAGAGTGTCCAAAACTCTCTGAAAGAAAGGATTACTGTCTAGGGGTTCAGAAAGTCATATTTTCATAGAACAGTTCATTCTGACAGGTAACCCCAGCAAGCACACAAGCTGTTCCATTAAATGTCATGGCCTCAAGCTTAAAAATATATCCCACATCCCAAGCCCAACTGTTTGTTTGTTTTCAGGAGTGTTTTCAGTGCTGCTGTGGCCCAGAGTTTAGATCAGTGGTTTAGCTGCCTACACCTCATTTAGAGGTTGTAAGCAAGTGAGACCCAGTTTGGTTTAGTGTTTGGCAAATTATCTTCAGCCTTTTGCCACTAAATCACTGTACAAGCATGAGCAAACCACTCAGCTCTTCCTCTCCTTCCCCTTATTCAAATGTACCCAGGCCATGACTTGTGATATGACTGTGAGGAGTGAAGATCAGCCCATGAATATGGACAGAAAATTCTAGAAGCTCTGCTGAACCAAGGTCACAGCATGAATTCTGAGTGTAGTGATGAGATTGGAGTATTATCAAAATCTTTCTGGATGAAAAGAATGGTGCCCCTGGTTTTCTGTCCAGAAGAGCCAGAAAGGAATGTTGGTGCTCAGAACAGAAATCTGCTCTGAGATCACCCTGATGTAATATGGACTTACCAGGTCTGAGGCAGGTCCTTCAGCCTCTGGGCTGGCAAAATGTGCTGGGCCAAGGACTGAGAAAAAAGAAAAAGATTATCTAACTTTACCCCATTTCAAAATGTAGTAAGAATGTATTCCTACATTTAAAAAAATGTTTTTAACTTCCCCATCTGTGATTCACTTGGTTCACATATTCAAGCCATTTTCTAAAGCTGTGAACAACAACTTTTAAATAAGAGTTCAGATCCTTAAATAATCACAAACTACCAGAAACTTGGCCTTTTCAGAAAAACACAAATATACAGCAAATTAACAGCACTAGCAAGTCAGTAGTTGAGGCATCTTGCTTTTAGTGTAAATAGTATCAATAACTTTTTTGCATTGCTTTAGAGGTATTGAGGAGATATTTCCTCAAAAGATGTTGGGATCATCTACAGGGGTTCCACATCTTTGTACTTCAGATCATCTCAGGAGTACACCATCTTTGTACTTCAGGCATCTCAACCAAAGCAGCCAAAAACTGGGTCAGGGCAACAGTCCAAAATTTTAGTGGTGAGCCTCCAAAATTCAAGATGCTCAGGGAATGCATGTTGGGGAATAATATGAGAATGCTGAAGGAGAAAAAAAAAGAGAAGGGCGTATTTAATTTGTATCCAATATTAATATTTCAAAAATTGGTGCTGTCAATTTGGAATAAAAGCCTGTGTTTGAAATGCCTGTGAAAGCCAAGGCAGTTGCCTCAGAGCCTCAGATGCTGTCTGATCCCATCGGTTCCTGAGTTGCCACGAGGCAATCTGGATGGCTGGCTGCTCCAAATCCACAGGCATGGGGAGCTTTGGGATGCCGGCTTTCGAGGAGTCTCCCCACTGGGTTACTTTGGATCCTGGAATATGAGAATGTGGGCTGGCAAGAACGCGCGTGTCTGCAAGCTGCCTGAGGCTTCCCAAATTCGGGCTCGCCATCGTCCCTTCTGATAGGATGGAGAAAACTGGGAAGCAAATCTCAGCTTGAAAACTCAGAGTTCGGGAGCCAGGTCCCACAAAACTTTCACCCTGTTGCTGCTCCTTGGTAGCTGTGGCAGGGAGATGAGAGCAGCTGGAGTTCAGAAAAGGAACCAGCCTGGTTGGAGGCACCTGGTGACTCTGCACGTGCCTCAGCCTCCTTGCTCAGCACCATTTTGGGGTAGTTTAACAGAGAACTGCTGCTTTGAGGAGCTAAAGTTTATAATTATATATTTTTTTAGGACCCGGGCTGCCTTTCAGCATGCTTGAGACCGGGGAGTGTGACAACTCTGTCTGCCCAGTGATGGAAAGTTAGAAACTGGACACGTACCTGGATGCCACCCTGAGTCAGCCCAAACCGAAGCATCTCTACAAAACACCTAGATGTGAACAAACTGCTGTCCTCTGACAAAAATATTCCGTCTGAGAATTTCTGACCAGCTCCGGCAGTAAACACCTCCAGGGTGTCGTTTTTGTCTGATACAGGGCAAAAATTATTCGGGTACCTGTTGCTCGGGGTGGAAAGATGAGGGAATGGAATAGTAAATTAAAGGGGTTGGAACCAAAAGCAGCTGATTGTCTGAGCACGGCTGACCAAGCTGTGTTAAGGTATCTGTGTGGGAACGCACCTTTCCATGGACGAAACACCCATGGAACACAGCTGCGGCCACGCTGTGGAACCCTCTTGTCCCCTTCCCCTCACTGAGCGGGCTTTACATTTGTGGAGCTTTACACTTGTGTTTATTTTCCTGCCTCCCCTCGGTGAGGTTTGTGCGGGCACCTCTCCTTGCCC
>VXBB01024199.1:103223-159125 GCA_013399915.1 Illadopsis cleaveri | reverse complement strand
CCGCGGAACGCGATCCCCCTCAGGGAGCCGGGGCCTCCGCGGGCGGCGATGGAGGCGCGGAGTTCCCGGCGGGCCGGCCGCCTCCCCGCCCTCCTTCCATCCTCCCTCCCTCCCTCGGCGGCGTGTTTGGGAGGGAAGGAGGGGGTGGAAGCCGGGCCGGGGCGGCCAGCAGGCAATTTGCATGAGAGACAGACTGGGAATGAGCTGNCTCCATCCTGCCCTTCACTCCTCCCATCGTCAAGCGGCTCCTGGGCTGGAAGAAAGGCGAGCAGAACGGGCAGGAGGAGAAATGGTGCGAGAAGGCTGTGAAGAGCCTGGTGAAGAAGCTGAAGAAGACGGGGCAGCTGGACGAGCTGGAGAAGGCGATCACCACGCAGAACATCAACACCAAGTGCATCACCATCCCCAGGTACCGGCGTGCGGAGGGCGCGGCTGCCGGGGCCCTGCGGTGTGCGGGGGAGCAGCGGGACCCCGAGAGACCCCCGGGGACCCCCGAGCTCCGGCACGGCCGGGACAAGGCTTGTGTTGCGTCCCGGCCCTGCCGCACTCGGTGCGATGTTGCTCCTCTCTGCCTGCTCCTTATCTAGTTAACAAAAACCCCGTAACTGGCTACAGAATTGAATTACTCTCTAGTAACGAGAGAGAAAACGTAGTAGAGAAAATATGCCTCGAGCTGAGATTATTAAAAAAAAAAGTTGGAAGCGCTGCGGATCAGTTTCACTCACTGAGGGTTACTCTCATTGTCAGAAGTTTCAGCGTGTTCTCAAGTGCTGCTGCATTAAGATTTTCTTACGATTAATGTGTGATCAGTGCATCAGGAAAACAGTTTTGTTTGGGTTGTTTGGCTTCTTCCATATTACTGCTCTGGAGGGGTGATTTAGAGCCCTGCTCTGCTGATGTTTTCGAGTTACTTTTTAAATCGGGAGTGCAAATGGCAGAGCTGGAGGAGGCTGTTTAATAAGAGTGCAAAAAAACCCCCACACATGTGAAGGTGTGAGGGAACATAGTTGATTTTTTCCTCCATTTTTTGAATGAACATAGATTTTATTTTTAGTCTTCATTCCGAGCTCGATCCATAGGACCATCATAAATTATAAAAGACGTGTATAAAGCTATCCTGTCTAAGAATAATTTTCCAAGTGACTTTCAAATGGCTGCCCACAAGTGGTGTTTTATTGCTGCAGATTGTTGATTTCTGTGAGCTCAGCCAGATGACTGCTGGGTCTGTTCCTGATTGTTGTTTGAGAGTACTTTTTTTTTTTTTTTTTTTTTTTTTTTTTTTTTTTTTTTTTTTAAGCAAAGGCCAAAGTTCATCCCAAATATTTGAATGCTGCATAATTGTGTGCTTCTGCGTGAGAAGATATCTGTGTGTGTGTGTATTCATGCTTCTCTCTGGCACAAACAAATGTATGCTTTCTTGGTTGTCAGAATGATTTAATATGCAGGAGCTGATACAAAGCAGCATCTGTTGCATGAAAAAGTGAAGCAAGTAGCTTAGAAATGTGGATGTTTGGAGCTCCTAAAATTTTCTTCCAACAACTGTAGTGGGGTTTTTTAAAAAGAAAAATAAAGCCTCCTTATCTTTTTTGGTGCTGAATGACTGTGGCTAAGATTTTGGCCAGTAATGCAAATGAGAGCTCTCAGCCTTTGTTAGAGTTGCTCCGGCTTCTACTTGAAGCAGAAATCAAAACCTGTAGAGCCTTAAAACTTATATTTTTATATTTTTAAAATTCTTGGTAAGCAGCGTGCTTTCTACTTAGATAATTTCCTGTTTAAAACACTTCCCTGAAATATTTACCGTTTCAAAAGAAGAAAATTGCTGGAGCAGCCCTGCTGCTGTGACCTGGGTATTGTGTCTGGCTGATGCTGACCCGTTAGGGAGCAGAGCATGAAGTCTCTTGGAACTTCTGTGACCCCTAACAAGGTGGTTTAGATAAGGAAGGATTTGATATTTTATGATTTAAAGGAAGAAAAAAGTTGGGCCAAACACAATGCTTTATTTAAAAAAAAAAAGTTTTAAAATAAATGACAACACAGATATCACAAGTCATGAATATTCCCACCTTCAAAGATTGTCCTGGCTGTTCCTACTGAACGTCTGTTCCTCCTCTGTTAAAGAAAATCTGTGCAAAAATTAAAACCTTTCATGTTAATTTATGACCCTGAGCCTGGATCCTGCAGATCTTAGAGCTCGGTATGGGGGAGGCATCAGCCTGTTTTGGTGGCTGGTGTAATGCCTTATACCTTGGCATTAGTTTTTAAACACAACTTCGTAAGTGCTTTTACGATTATTTAGAAACGAGCATGGTTAAGTTTTGTGTGCTGAGATGTTAAATATCTGTGTGACAGAGGTTGGGGAATGGTGTGGGAACATAGAACAGTCTCTCTGAAGTCAGTGCAGAGCTGCAGCTCTGACCAGGCCTTGTGACTTTAAAAGCTGTGCCTTTTCCTCTGGGCTGCACTGCCTGTCCTAATGTATCTGTGAATCTGATTACTGTGTCATCTGAAATTAGTGTTTGCAAGACGGTTTTAGCGTGGTTTTAGTTTTCTGTTTGTTTGGGGCTTTTTTTCATTTAATAATTTTTACGTATGTCATTTTACTATTTACTCAAATAATATGTTGGGGAGGAGGGAAGGGGGAGAAGCATCATTAAGGATTAGCTCATGTTGTGCATTGTCGGTAATGCATCAGTAGACTGAATTACAGTGGAGCCGTGCAAGTGATGACTCTGGCCCAGCAGGAGCAGAGTAAGTCCAAAATTAGCTAGTGTATCCATGAGACGGAGCAAGTTTCACGTGGAAAAAGGGCTCGAGCTTTGCAGAAACATTGCTGGTGGCAATGAGGGCTACACAGCAAATTCCTGCACTGATCAGGTGGGATTGTTTGAAGAAAGGACAGGGAAAAAAAAATTGTTTTGTTGTAGGGCTAAGGAATTAGAATAACAAATGTATTCCTGCTGTCATGTTTATCTGCCTGGATCTGGAAACGTACTACATGCTATCTCCTGACAGATTAGCAAACAGGGATTAGTTTATTTGCTTGTGTATTTGCTCAGCATGTATTACTTCTCCAAGTGCTCCATTTCTGAGGTGCTGTGACAGGCACCCCAGGTTTTCTGTTGGGAGAACCTGTGGCAGACAGCAAAAGGCTGGAGAGGCCCTCAGGGATTTCAGTGTGACTCTCCTGGCAAGAAAGATTTTTCCTTCTTGTTTTTAGAAGAGGAGGCAGTCATTTCCACCTGTAAAACTCTGGTCTCAGACCATCTGATGGTTTCTCGTGGTGCTGGTGCTGCACAGGACGGCTCCTTTAGGGAATCTTCCTTCCCTCCTCCTCTGGGCACAGCTGCCAAAGCTCATCCTGCCCCAGCAGGACCTTTCTTTAAACCTCTGTGCCCTGAGCTGGCGGCCTTTGGTGTCAGAGCTGACCTGGTGGGTCCTGGCTCTCCCTGACAGAAAGGGTTTTTTTTCCATCCTGTGTTGGGTGATCAAGTTGAGAACACACATTCTTCTGCCATTAAAATGCATCCTTTGTCACAGTTGCATTATCTTGAAAGCCCAGCTTTCAGGATGAGCATTTTTGTCACTTTTCAGACCAACCTGAGGACAAGTGTGCCATTAACACCTACCCAGCCCTGCCAGCCGGGTGTTTGTGGCCTCTCTGCTTTGCTCTGTGAGCAGGCAAAGATCTGCTCCAGCTGCTCACAGAATTTTTGGTGGCTCTATTCTCTTCGAAGACTCAAAAATGTGGTAAAAATGGCATCTACATCTGACATTCATACAAACCTGCAAAAACCTGACTTTCTAACAGTGTTTTGAGCAGAAGAGAGACTGTTCTGTGCACCTGAGTAACCAGCAGCATTTACCCTGGAAATGAAGTGAGATGAGTGTTTAACTCAACATTTTTAGGGTCTGATCTGCAGAAACCAGCCCATGTGATGGGCACTCAGTAATTTCTAAAAGCTGTGGGGTATCTATAGGCTTGCTATATGAGATAGTAAATGCTTTGTTTCAAGAGCTTTAATGATGCTACACACACTTCTGACATTTTGCAATATATTTTCATATGCACATTTTTCTTTTCAACTCATTACTATATTTATTTGTTTTGGTATCACCAGTGGTTTTAGGGGAGCCAGGATTCCTGTATGTGAGGAACACCTTCTTTTAAGTGGTGGGTTTTTTTGTTTTGTTTTGTTTTGTTTTAATTTAGAAAACAGTTTTGATGAGAGGTGGGTGTTATTTCTTGTGGAACTCATCTGATAAGGGTAGAATGTACCAATTGAAATGGAAACACGGCACATTTGCTTCTTAAAAGCCACTGAACAAGGTGTTCCTTAAATGATTTACATTTTGGTGGGGAAAACCAGGGATAATACACAAGGAAGATAATGCATAAGGATAATAAAGAAGGAACATAAGTATTTCAGGAACATCTTGGGTTGGGTTGTGTTGGGAGTTGACCACACAATATTTACAGGCTTTGACTGTGTTCCTTGGTTTGAGGTGATACCAGGAAAATAGGAATACTGTGAGGATGTTAATGGCAGAGGCTGTTTGCAAGGCCCTGAAGGATGTTGTGGTTTCACATCATGGTGTGATTTTGGGGTCATTGGACTTGCTCCTTCTAGCTCGGGATATTCCCTGATCCATGCTCTTCTTTCGGGACTGCTGCTCATCTGATTGCAGTAACAAGCAAAGGACCAGTTACAGTTTTGTGTGTCCATGTGCGAATTTATATATCTTTCAATGCCAATTTCAAACGACCTTGTTTTCAGTTTTCTGTCCCTGAGTGTGAGGAGCTTTAATATTTCATGGCTTTGTCTGGGAGTGCCTGCAGGGGCATAGCCCTGGTGTGCAGGGGTGGTTACAGCCCAGTCCCTGTGTGCAAACACCTCTGGCTGCCATCACCCTGCTCAGCTCCATCCCGCTGGGGATTTTCCTGCTGCAAACCCTGTCAGTGACCTCTGTCCTGCCCGAGCTTTATGGGCAGGTTTTACAGCCCTGCCCCAACCTTTGTGCTGCTGCAGTGCCCTGGTTAACCTGGGGCACCGAGGGCTGCTCCACAGCCCAGCTGTTGTGGCCTCTGTGGGACTTTGCAGGTCAGTCTGAAGGTGAAAATACAGTGAGTGTGCATGGGCCTGAGCCTGAGAGAGCTCCAGAGCTCCTGGAGAGTTTGGACAACACTCTTGGGTGTGACTCTTGGGGATGGTCCTGTGCAGGGCCACAGTGATCTTTGTGGGTCCCTTCCAACTCAGTTTTTTCTGTATGATTCCGTGACTTTTTGCCTGCAGTCCTGCTTGTCCATCAGTGCCTTCCTCATCTCCCCACAGGTCAAACCTTCCTCTCTGGGCACAGGCTTCTGCTCCCTGCAGCCCCTCCAGCTTTTTCTCCTCCCCTTGCACTTGTTCCTGCCTCTTACATCAGCCTGGGTAATGTGTGTGGAGTTGTTGTATTCCACACGATGCCATTCCCAAAAAACAAAGCCCTGCTGTCAGGCTGGGGCAATAAGGTCGGTACAACCAGTTAGGGAGCAACTACACACTCAGTTATTGTGGCAGAGGCAAGGAGCTGGGAGAGGGGGGAGCCTAGGGAGGAGTTATGGTCCCTCCCCTCAAAAGATTGCTGCTGGAAGAGCACAGCAGCCCTTTATTAAGGTGTCTCCTCAGTTTTGTAATTTCTCATGCGGTCACTACAATTCAAATCCTTTTGCCAATATATACATGTTTATTTTTTTACCTGAGTTGTGCAGGCCAGCTCACACTTTGCATTAAAACCAGTGATAAAACTCCTTCTGTCTTGAGGAACAACCTGAATGTTCATCCAGGACACTGAGGGGCTAAGAGGAAAAAATGGACTTTACCATTTGTTAAGATGATTTCAGATATTCATATCTCTGCCTTTCATTCTTCTGCCCTTTCTCAAGAGACTAAAAGAGTTAAAATAGCTTCTGAAGGGACTCATGACATTCTCATTATATTGTGTAGTAAGTGTTGAATCTGTGTGAAATAAAATGTTTAAAATGGTTGCTTAACTTTCGTAGTATTAGGAAAAGACCCTGAATATTGCAGTCATTTAAATATAATGAGAAATAAATGCAAAAAATTGATGAAATAAAGAAATACACAGTGTACGGGACTATCACATCAGGGATCCAATTAAAAGGAGTTCTTCTAATAAATATTGGTTTAATAATGTAAACTTGTGATTGCTATATTATTACTACAAAAATAAAATTAACAAGATTTAATGGACTGAGCAGCCATTAATTTTCACTTGTTAATTTATTAGGAACTTCTAATGCTGTTAGATGCACAGCAATGCCATTATCCTGCATGAACTACTTGATGAAATAAATAGGGCCAAGAAGTGCTTGAATTAAATTGAAATCAGTTTTTATTCCCAAATTATCTCTTTCTGTTGTTTGGGTTATTTTTTTTATTATTACTATGTTTTAGCTTTCCTCTGCTGAGTGCAATTAAATTTTCAGGGATGGGATGCAGCACTCCTCCAGCCAGGCTTACGAATAGTCCTAATTAACTTTTGTCCTTGTCTGCCTTGATGTGTTTGTAAAAAACCCTTTTCCAGTTCCAGTCCGTGCCGATGGGCAGAGAAGGGAGAGACAGGAGAATGAAGCCAGGGCAGAGGTTTTGTCCAGACCCTGCAGTTCCACGGGGTGACTCCACCAGGGCCAGCAGATGTTCACTAATTCCTTTTGGAACTGGTGATAATTGGGCTCTTGGCACCGTGGCACAACTTTGTGTAGCTGAGGAGCCGCCGGTGTGTGGATTGTTGCTGTAATGCTGCTTTTAAAGGTGCTCTGAAGCCTTTCAGACCTGATCGTCATTTGCTGGCGTCTCTTTGCCCTCAGAGTGGTGCGACTTGTCCTTAGGGAAGTTTGATTACTCCAGGCTCTGTAGAAACAATACAAGGCCAGAGCTCTTTTTTTCTGCCTTAAAGACTCAGCTCCTCAGAGGACACAAATGTGAATGGGAATAAACTATTCCTGCATAGTAATAACAGCTCTATTAAAAACCCAGCCAAATAAAACCAGGGGTAGCCCTTATCTTCAAAAGAGCCCAGCCAGGTAAGAAATAACACCCTGCCTTTTAAAGGGTCACCCAGGGATCATCTGAGCTCCAGTAGGAAATCTTTGTTAGCTAAGGAAACCTAAGATGTTGAAGCTACAGAGTTCCAGATACCCAGATTCGTTCCTTCAGCAGCAAGGGAGGTTTCGGTGTGTGCTGCAGAGATTTCTGACAGTAGCAGCTGCTGCTGCTGTGGAAAACGTGGATTATATCTCTCACTGGTGAACCTCATGAAAGAACGTGCTTAAAACTCCAGTAAAACCTACCTGTGAGAAATGTAACCTGTGTGAGTCTAGGAAAGGTGAAGAGATGATCCTGATAAATCTTGTACATCACAAGAAATACCTTCACGGCTCACTTGCTGTTCAGCACTGGGTTATGAGGGCAGGGAGGGGACACGTTTCAGGTGGTGCAGCTGTGCTCTGTGTGTGCCCAAACTGTCCTGCAGCACCTGCACAGGTGGGCTGGGTGCCTGACCCTGTGATGGGATCATCTGCATTTCCAGCCCCGCAGGAATATGGATCAGCTCATGGAGAGAATCCTGGAGAGAGGATTGCAGTGGGTCATGTGTCAGGAGATTGATCCCCTCTCTGGGGTTCTTGCTTTCTCCGGGGTTCTCAGGGTGACAATTTTGGGTGAACCCTCCTCAGCTCACTTTATAATCTGCAGCTGAGAATTTCAGTAAAATTTCCTTACAAATTGCGTCATAGGAAAGGTCGGAGTTTCTCTCTGAAATGGTGACGTTCTTTAACCATAACTCAATCTTTTTTTAAAAAGGAAGTCAAAACAGAAATTTCTTCCTTTGTGGTGAAGTTGCAGCCAGCAGTGGTTGAATGATAGATGCTGACACTGACTCCTTTTTCACAACAAAAGAGGACAAACTTTGTTCTTCCTGTTTTAGTTGCTTGAACATGAAAAGAGAAATTCACCTACTCTTTGCACATGTAGAACAGTTAAGGTTCACAAAAGTATTGGGCTGAGAGGAAGACATCTGTGGCATGTGAGAATGCCTCTGTTTCTGTGTTGAATGTGTGACTTGTTGCTTTATCTACTTATCAGCTGGAGAATTCTTTTTTCCCCAAATTTCCTTTCCCTCCATTAAATGGAATTTTTCGTGTTGCTGTGTGGAAAGACAAAGACCCAACTACAAGAACTTTTAATTTTGGCATTCTGAGGAAGACCAGATGTGGGTTTTTTTCACAGGGATACGAAGTCTATGATTTCCATACATATGGAACTGTAAAAAAGGTCCTTATTATTTGTTGAACAAATTGTTGTTCCCCTGGACTCAAGATGCAGTTTGTAGCACGTGTAACAAATAGTATCTGAAAAATTCTATCTGTTTAAAAAGCACTCAGTCTAAATGAAAGGCTAAGAAGCAGCTGGAGGCTTTTCCCACTCTTTTTGTGTTTGTGTAGTTACCTGGATTTCAGTAAATCCATTTCCAATATACAGGGAAGTGATGGGAGAATCAGGCCAGCACAGGAAAGTAGTGAACTGAAAACAGGGGAGAGGTGTTTGTAAGTTGAATATTGTCCACTTTTCTCTTATAAATTCAGGGATTCGGTGGCTTCTGTGGGTTCTTTGCAGGATTTGAAGCCTGCCCAGCAGAGCCTGTGAGACCTGGGGGATCCAGCCCCACAAGACTGGACTTGTCAGGCCTGGGCTGGAAATCTGGCAAGAAGTCAGGCAGGGTTTAGCTGGGAGTTTGGTGAAAATTCTACTTCTCTGAAAAACATTTAGTTTTCAGAGGAGTTCGCTCATATTTCAGTGAGGTTTTGCTGATGGGCACTGGTGGGGCTGGGCAGAGACCCTCCACATTTGTAGCTGAGGTACCTCTGGAGTGGGTGATCCTGTGCCTGGGCAGAAGGCAGCATTGGGCTGTTCTGTGTTTGGTTTTTTTTCCTTTTTTAAACCATTTCAACCAGCTCTCAAACCACTGGTGAAGCCTTTATTCCAATGTGTCCCTCCCCTGTCCCACAGCCACACAAGCTCAGGAAGCAGAAATGTTTTCTAGATAAAGCCCCCCACAATTACAGGCCTTGAACTCAGGAGAGCACAAGGTCTGCTGATGACATCTGGCCCTGCTTTCCCAACAATCAGCAACCTGTGGGATAAAAAGTCTGGAATAGTTATTGATGTTGGCCTGGAACCTTCAAAGAAAACTCCAGTGGCCACTGGAGCTGCTGGATTAATGACTATGTAAGAGTGTTACAGGTCTGGGATGGGCAGACTTAGAGATGGTTTGGCTGTTCTTTCTCCATATCTGCTTCTGGGACTTAAATTTACCTGACTTACTCAGTATAAGCTTCACCATCAGTCGAATGTGTCCTACTGGCCTGTTTCATGTCATTGTTTTGTGTTCAAAACTATCTTCTTTTTTTTTTTAATAGCCAGTTTTTGCACACAAATGGTAGAAAGTGCAAACCAGAAGATGTGAAACCACTGTAGTAGAATGAAGCTTTACCCAGCAAAATGACAAAATATTATAAAGATCAGATAATCACTGTCCACTTATTGGAGCTGATACAACTTTTTGGTTGGTTTCTGTTGCTGGCACTCTGCACACTGAGTTGAGCTTTGCTCTGAATTAGATGCCATAAATAACTCGTGTGTAGGTAGACAGCTGATCATTGAAGCTTTTCCCCAAGCCTGGTTTTTGTTTGTTTGGGAGAACTACAGGCTAAAAGTTCAGGTACAGAATTGCAATTGCATCTTTGTTTTTCCCAATCATGACTGAATAAAGATGGGTTTTCGGTTGTGGATTGCTGCATAATGAATGCACATTGTGGTTAGGGGAGACTGAAAATATCAGGGTTTGTTCCACACCATGTAACTGTGAGCAAAACACTGCACCCTGCATGTACCATAACTACCTCCCAAATGCAGCTCTTGCCTGTCAGGGAATTTAATTACAGTTGGGAAAGCTCTTAAAATCCCAGGGTTTTAAAAAACCTGTTGCAAACCTCATTACCTTGCTGCTTTAAAAAGCTTTCTGCTTCTGCCCAGCATCTCATCTGTACTAAGAGAGCAATTTAAATTTTTGTTGGAAACTCTCTTTGAAAATATGTAGGTGCTACGTCAGTGAGAATATTAGAATTCCACAGATGTTTAGTGGTAAACCTTGGCTGGGTTTGCCTAATATTTATCTATTCATCTCTGTAGCAGTGCCTCCTGTACACATGGAATATTTTGACTGGTTGATGCACATCATACCACAGAGTTCTGCTCCTGAGCTCCAGTCTGAGGTCTGTTAGCACAAGTCCAGGGGAAACTCTATACATGTAGCCTCATGTTTTCAGTTAAGTAATATTCTATGGCCATATGTGAATTTAATGCCATCCAAATACAGGATGGTAAATGAAAGAAATGTGTGTCTGTTGCTGGTGGACTTTTACAACCATGACCTGCAGCAAAACCACTTGGAAAAATGTAATTTCTGTACCTATAGCTGTGTCTTTTTATTGAATATTTTGGCAGCCTCTGAGTGTTGCACTCACATCTATTTGCTTGGAAGCTCCTTTGCATCTGAAGACTTGTGAGGAATTGTTCTGAAAGAGATGGCTGAAAACTAATAGCTGGCCATCTGGCTGGAAACAGCATTATTAATTAAACGTTCTCTTTTAAATCATTTACAAGTTTGAAACAAATGCTCTTTTCAAAGCTAGTGAAGCAAGATGAATCTGAAGCCTTGCTGTGGGAAACAGAGTTTTTAATGTATCTCCTCACTAAAATTAAGGATGGAGAATTAACATCTGAGATCAGGGTTACTTAGATAAGCTGAGAGCAAAACAGCCTCTGGATTTTTGCCCTGTGTGTTTTATATGGTTACTTTCCTTGAAGGAGAACAATTAAGCTCCAGTGCTGCCAGCTACTCCCATTTAAAAATAATAATAATAAATCTTTACTATACAATATTCATTGAGTCCTCTTAAAGACCTTTTCATTATGTGCTTTTGAAGGGGGAGCATTTGTGGCCTCTCATTTTGTATCAGAGTTCTGATCTTAAATCCTTTATAGCAGGAGGATTTTTACCCTCTTCTGCTGATGGGGAGAGTGAAGTCCTGAGAATTGGGTTGATTTACCTGAGGCTAATGGGGGCCAAGGACACTTTGGTGCAGACATCCTAAGGCCTGCTGCAGTTTTCCATAGCCAGGGTTGAAGTGGCATCTTCCTGTGCTCTGGATGGAAAACAGGAATCAGTTCAAAAGCTGCTCTCTCTGTGTTGCACCAGTAATTTGTAGCATGGGGATTTTATATTCAAAAAACTAATTTTCAGTTAAAGAGAGGAAGAAGCCTCTAGCATTTCAGCATTGTGCGGATTGGAAGGGACCTTCCAAGCTCATCTTGTCCAGCTCCCTGGATGTCCAGGGACATCTTTTACTGAGGTTACTCAAAGCACACTCCAACCTCCCTTGAAACACTAACCCCTGGTGGGGCATTCACAGCTTCTCCACACAAAAGAAGTAAGAAAATGCTGAGGGTACACCTCAAGAGATGCTATTTCATTTTCTGTCCAGATTTCCCAGACTTAGGATGAGCATGGAGCCTTTCTGCCTTGATTTTTTCAGTACCTTAAGGGTCCCGGCAATTGTTTTTGGAGTGTCTGAGTGACCCAACAACCAGCTTTAATTCAAACCTTATCCATATTGCAGTTCCTAGTGGCTGCATGTGGAAAATATTTGTATTAGGATATTGGAAGAACAGAGTAGCCATTTGGATGGATAGAAATCCATGAAGGGACCAACCTTAAATAGGGTTGAAAGAATAGTTCCCTGTAAACATCCCCTCTCTTTCCTCCCTTTCCTTCTCCATGTGTTCTCTGATGGGGTTTGTGGTGTAAAACAAAGTTGGTGCCAGACACAAATGAACCCATGGTGCCTGTGAAGGTCTTGGAAATGCTGGCCTGGAATGGGGTCCTGGGAGTCCCTGCCTTGCCTGCCAGGCTCTGCTGGGTTGAAGACTCTGTTGGGGGAGCTGCTTCTAAACAGGAATAAAAATAGCCATTGGAGTGTTCTGATTTTAGAAAGAAAGAAAGAAAGAAAAGCATTTATTGGATTATGATTGGCTGATGACTTTGAAGCTGGAGACAGTTTTATATTACAGAGCTTCTCACTCTGTATTCTCTCAGTTCCTGTTCCCCCCACCCCCCTTTTCTTTTTCCTCTTTTCTTGCTTTCTATTTTTAGGATGGCATTTCAGAGTTTCTGCTCTACTGCCAGACCAGCTATTCCAGAAGAAAGAGGAAAGGTGGGAGGTAGAGCTAATGAGCACTGTTAGTAATTTGCCTTTTGAGTTTGTGTTCAAAGTTTATATGTTTCCAATTTATCTGATGGTCAATGAAAGATCTGTTTGTGCTTGAAGCCATTGATCATGCACATTTGACAATCTCTTCAGTAAAAAGAGAAGAGCAGGAAGTTTAGGACTGGAGAGAGGCCATTAAAAGTTTTAGGACAATTTTATATTTTTTTATATGTGTATGTGCATATTTAGTTTTTTAAATATATATGTAAAAATTCATATCCCATAGAATTAGCTTCAAGTGGAACATGGTATTTAATTAATCATTCTGTGGAGAAAGAAAAGTATTGTAACTTCATTAGAAAAATGTTAATAGTCTGTTAGCATTGGAACAAACCCCTTGTTTAGTGTTACATATGCCCACATAAATAAAATAATGGGATAATGGTTTTCCAGTCAGCTCTAATGCTGATCAGAGTCGCTTTAAGGGCATAAAAGCAGGGAGAGGGAATTTTCAGGAATACCCTGGTATGGATGTGACATTTCTCCCTGCTCCTGGGAAGGGCCCTGAGCTGCAGCTGCCCAGAGGCTCTTGCTTCATTTGTGCCTTTGTAACTTGGTTCTCTCTTCTGTGTGTGCTTTTCTTTGTTTATTTGTTTAGGGGTTGGGATGGGGTTTTTTTTGTTTAAATATTATTTTTCTCCCTTTTGCTGTGGCTGAGAACCTTAAACAACAAGGAAAGATGGTTACTGGGAGGGCAAGGAAGGGAAAAAAATGTTCTTTGTTTTGAAAGCAAAGGGTGTTACTCAGTGGGAATGTGTAAAACAATCCAGCCACAGGTTCTTGGGTTTGAAGTCTGAGTGGGGGGTGATTTTTGTTATTCAGTAAGTCACTTTTTTCACCTGTGTGAGTTTGGGGCCATCATTTTTGCATGTGCAGAGCAGCTCTGAATTTACATCACTGTGAGAGAGGAACTGGAGAGGCACAGAAGACTTGGTCACACTTTTGCTTTAGGATCACCTCTTGATTTTACAAATCCTATCACATTTAATTCTTAATTTTGCTCCCTGTGCTACTTGGAGCTCTGAAGGATATTTTTCTAGGCCTGTTTGAGGGTTGAGTGTTGTCAAAAGGTGGCCAAAAGTTGGTCCAGGGTAACTGCACATGTAATGTATTGCTATAAATTAAATAACCCAGGAATTATTTTTGGAAGACAAGGATTATTTCAAAACATGGCTCAGAACTTTTCTACCAGTGATTCAATAACCTATTCTTGTTGGTTAAAAATTGCACCTCATGTCGAATTGGAGGCAGTGCCAGCTTGCAGGATATTTTTAAATTTAATTTTTTTTTCAGCAAGTGAGGTTGTTACTCCAAGGTACTTAGCCCCTTTAGAATAAACAGGTTTTAGAATAAACAGGAGACAAGTCTTGTGCTTCACAAAAGCTGATTCAGTTTGTTTTGTGGCTGTCAGGGACACTGAGGAGTGCTGCCTAATCTGAAGCTGTCAATCCTTTGGGAATTCAGTGTACAGCCTCGCCCATAGGATAACCTTTCTCCAGTTTAGTTTTTCTGGTATTATCTCCTGGCACAAAAGAGTGGAGGAGAGAGCCAGTCAAGTGTTTAAATTAAAATTTGTCTCTATTTATATCTCCTGCAGTGGTTTTCAGGCCTGAGGAAACCACGAGCGTGTGTGCTGTGCAGCAGCTCACAGGGCTGAAACTGCTCCTGGGGGTGTCTTTTGGGAAGTTTTAAATGAAGTTTTTCCCAGGCTGAAGAAGCCAAAAGCCACTGAGAACGTGTGTAGTGGGCTGGCAGATGCAGCTTGGTGTAGCAAGGGCCATTATGTTGGTGGAAGTTGAGATAACAATAACCCCTGCTTTTATTTGTCAATACTTCTTTATCTTTTACTTTAAACCCAAATATTTTCTTCATATGCCAATAACTGGCAGAGTGGATTTGGACCTAGCAGCCATCTCTGGCTGTGCTGCTGAGTTGTTTGGAAGCCAAATTAATTGTAACAGAAATGACAGCTCTGCATTGTCTGATTTCCACGTACTTTGGTACTGTCATATCTCTCCATATTATGATAACGATACATCAGTAACATAATTTTATTTCTGGTTTCCACTTCAATGAGTGTAGCTCCTGTTACCTACAAACCACTGCAGGAATGTTACTCACTGGTGAACCACTTGTCTTTGAAGAGTGTGACTGTGCTGAAGGGGTTTGTTTTCTCACATCCCACGCCAGGGACTGGCAGTTTCCTGTCACCATCGCTACCAGGGATTGTTCAATACAAGTTTGTGGCTTTAGCAGCAGATCGGTTTGTCATGATTTCATGGTGAATAGGCACCTAACCGCATGCAAAAGGCGCTGCAGTTGGCCATTTGGGGACTGTGCTGAAGGTGACAAGCACTGACGATGCAAACTCAGATGCCTTTTGATGTCCCCTTCAAAGAAAACGCTAAATGCTGTTTATTGTGTGAGGTGAGTGGCCTGTTAGTGGCCATGTCCTTTAATGAAGAACTTGAGCTCTTACATTATCCTTAGTCTGGCACTTTTACCGAGTGTTGAAAGCGTTTCTGTGCCGCAGCAAGGTGTTACAACAAAGTCAAATGTGGGTGCAAAACTGCCTGGGTGTAGCAGGGATTTGGCATCGTGTGGAACGTGAGGAGCTGAGTGACCCTTGTGCAACGAATAAATGAAATCCTGCCCTATCTTCCTAACGAGTCTGGCTCTGCAATTCGGGCATTCCTTGCACCCAGGTAAGATAATTAACTGAACAAGAGGCAACATTACCTGGCAGTTGCCTAATCTTCCTCCCCATGTGCAATGATCTGCGACCCAGATGTGTTGGACAACGCAGATGTGAAATGCTGTAACTTTGTGGCACTCTTTTAATTTACTGAAAATCAGCTGCAGAACATCAGGTTTTGTCAGAGATGAGAATATTTCAGAATGTGGACGTGCAAATGTCAATGACAAGGATTGTGCCTGGAGTGTACTGAAAATGTGCTCCTTAAAATGTTTTTCCTTTAATTTACATCAAAAGAGTCTTGTGTAATTTCAACATATTGTTGCCATCGGGCGGTGGTGTCCATATGCAGCTCCAATCAACGTAGCACTACTTGCCTTGTCTTTTTGCCTTCACTGAAGCCACTCATGAAATTATTTTAGCTAAAACCTCTCATTCCCTGGAATTTGGGCTCTTCCTCTGCAATACATAAAGTGATAGATCAGCACCTAATAAAAGTGGGATTATCTCTGAGCTGGAAATAAGTCGAAAGAGCCTACTGTGGAAATGACAGAGCTTGCTTGTCATTACAGATTTAATAATAATCCTTGTAGTAACTCCAGCAAGGTGAGGGTCTTCAGAGGGCTTTGTCACCAACTGCTTTTTACTTCTTGCAAACTCTTTAGTCTTTGGCTGTTCAAACTGTTCCGATGCTCTCGCTGCAGTCATGCAAATATCACAAGCTGTTCAACTTGTTCATTTCTTCTCTTGGAAAGGCAGAGAGGAAAAACAGCCTGGACTTGCACCCTGGAGGGAGCTGTGCAAAGCCAGGCTAAGGATTCTGGGGGGGAGCTGTGGAGTTTTCTGTGCTTTTGTTGATGATACTTTGCTTTCTGTCATCTCTTAGCAAATAATGAGTAACAGTGATGGTGTGCTGCGAGACATGAAATCTGGAAGTGTTTATTCCAATGTGTGTGTGAAGCAGAGTCATCACCAGAGCCAAGTTTCTCACGGACTGGTCTGGTTTGTGCCTGGGGCAGGAGTTTACAGCTATCTTGGTAATAAAGGCTCAGGGCCTCTGGTATTTCTGCTTCCCAGGTTCCCTGTTCGTGGCAATTTCTGTCCCTTCTGGGATCAACACCTGTCTCTAATTTCCAAGCAGTAACAAAGGACTCTGCTCTATAAAACCCTCTGCTATTTGTGTGTGGAGCACTTTGCTTTTACAGTCCAGGGCTGGAGGACACCACAAAAGCAGATAAAAGCCAAGTGAAGCCGTTGCTGCAGTAGGCCTCAAACAGACTTTAAAAATCGTGAGGTTTTTCCTTCCTTCCCTTCGTGGTTTATTTTTATCTTTCTTTTTTCTGTGGGGGAGGGAGGTGTGCGGTGAAGATTTATCTCTAAACACGAACACTGAAATTTCGTTGGGGATGTTGCACTCTGTTGTTCGGGGATTTTTTTAATCACCTTCCCCACCTTAAGAACTGCTTTTTTAAAATGAAGATTTCCACAAACTCAGTCCTGCAAACCTTCCAGTGGCCACCCCTTTGTCCATGGAGAGCTGGAGGAAGCTCCTTCGCCTTGTGCAGCCTTAGAATGAGTAATAATGGTCCCAGCACATTCACACGTGCTCCAAGTCCTGCATGTTCTGAAGAATTTTGCCAGATTGAGCCTCCTGTAAGTCAGTGGAACTGATCACGTGTGTGAGTTTAACCATGTAATTCCCTTCCTGAGATCTGCAGCTGCTTGTGCAGGGCTATGGCACTGCCTGAGCTGTTGGCATATCTGTGTTTCTGAGAGGTGTTTTCCCTGCACTAACATTGCTTCAATTTTATTTTTCACTCTTCATAGCAGATCTATTTAACAGCAGTGTTGCTGCTTCTTTGGACTCTAAAAGCATTTTGGACAGGACTGCTCGTAAAGTGATTTTTCGACTTGCAGTGACTGCAGTCTGCTTACTGAATATCTACTTGCTACTTTCCTTTGGGTTTTAAAGAAAGTAGAACATCAGATAATCAGTTTTAACTCCTTGTTTCCAGCAATCCCATCTCTCTGGGCCAACAAATGTAAAACAAAAAGCGGCATTCCGGGCCCGAGTGAGGATGTGGCTTCATGTTACAGCACTGATTTAGCCTGGTGGTAGAACACCATTAAAAGGCATAATCCCATTTCTGGCTGTCTCTGAGTTTGCTGCAGTTCTGGGTCTCTTTTTATCTTTATGGCAACAAGACCACCCACTCTAATACCTTGTAAATGGTGCACTTTTAAATCAGAGCTTGTGGGTAGAGTTTTGACCTCTGTTGAAATTGTTAACCTGGACAAAGCGTGTCTTTCAGAAATGCATCCTGTCTTTATTTAAAGATACCAAGACAGAGATTCCACTGTATTGTTGTTTTGGTTTGGTTTGATTTTTTTAAACAGCTAATAATCTCCTCACATTAAAAAAAAAAAGTACCATATTTCAGCTGCAATTGACCCAGTGTCATCTTACAGCATTGCTTCCTTTTACCTCTCTTGGCCAGACTGAGAAATCCTGCATTATTCCCTTTTTCCCCTTCAATAAACATACTTCTTACCCTGCTGGGATTCAGACCTCACTCATCATTGTCTTAATAGAAACAATGGATTGAAACTCTTGTATCTTTTGTTTGAAGATGTTTTCTGTTGCCCTAAACTGTTTTTGTGGGTTTATTTTTACCAAGCTATACACAGCTGATTGCTTTACAGAAGTCTAAACCCATTATGTTTAGAAAATTACCTTTTATCAACCAAATTTCTCCTCTAACAAGGAAATTAAACTAAATTTGAGAAGATTTAAAGCTTGATTGCACCTTAATTCTGTGGGGGGTCTTTATCTTTTTCATTGGAGAGAAAATTTAACCTTGTGCCTGCCTGTAAAAGTCTCCCACCAAATGATGTTAAATCAGGTGATAGTAAATTTTGTCTCATTATGGGCTTCTTAAAATGTTTTGGGTCGTGTGCCCTTGTAGCTTGTGCTCCTTCAAAAGGACTTTTCTGAACCCAGCTCCAGCAGGGCAAAGGCACTTGAGAAGTCACATCCTTGTTGCTGATTTAGTCTAAATTAAAGCCTGGGATTTGCCTCATGTTTTTGAGGGATGGGATGTGGGAATGTGGGTGTCCCCATGGCCTGACACTTCTGTGGAACCCAAACTTCCCAAATTCCTCTGCAGGGGCAGCCCAGACACAACTCCAGAGGTTTCCTTCTCCCCACCTGTGATTATTTGTGGCACTTCTAATTCTGCCTAGAAATAGTTTTGGAGAGTAAGAACTATTGAAGGAAGGTGGGCTAATCACCCAGGAAAGTCTCTGATAGAGTTTATTAAAAAACCCCTCACCCCTGAGGAGCTGAGTGATGAACCAGCTCACCTGTGCTAGGGGTAGGAGCAGCAGTGAAGCAAGTCAGAGGTGAGATTTGAGTGTGATTCCCACAAAAAAAATTAGAATTTTAACATCATCTGTCTTCTGTCTTATTTATCTTTGTTTTTATTAAAGATCTAGGAGGACTTCACAGTTTCAGGAGGGGTGTGGGAAAGACCTGATATTACCAATCCTTCAAATATTTCTTTTATGGGTAAATTCAGGACAGAACAGTGTCTTGTTTCAAGCTGCACTTAGCATTTCTGCCCTGAGGGAAGAGCAGGGTTGCAGAGCATGGAGGGCTTGCTTGGACAAGCTGCAATGAATGTTAAATAAGTGTTTGGGAGCAGCTCGTGCTTTTAACTTAATAAATATACATTGTGGTAATGTTAGAGGAGACCTCAGGATTATAATTACTTGAAATATGCTTTACAAGTGCTTAGCAAAGCAAAGCTGTTTGGAGTCTCAGTGCAGAGCACACACTCTTGAGGAGATTTTCCCTCATCCCATGTGGTTTAAGGCAGCAGAAGACATCTGCCTGTCCTTTGGCATCCAGCAAGGGCTGGGAGGTGTTGCAGTAGCACTGGAAGGTGTATTTAAATACATCTCGTGATGGCAGAATGATCCTCAGGTGGAATCCAGAGTTGCTGAACACCAGCTGAGCAATGAATTCTGCTGAACTGAGATTGGTACCTTGAGCTTCCTGTGCCTGGAACGCTGCAGTTCCAGGGAATAATCAGCAATATTCCTTCTGACTAATGGATAAACTGATAAGCTTGGAAAGCTTAAAGGTCCCTGAGCAGAAGGATGAGTTATTTAGCATTTACCTGAGTGGTTCTGAGGTCCAAAAGAAGCTCCCCGTGCCTGTTATTTCAGGGTTCCACTATTCTGAGTTTGTTTAGATAAAAAGGGCTCCTACTCTGAGATGGTTGCCATTCTGTGGAATCTTTTATTTACTTTATTCTTGCGTTTAATCTAGTGCAGAATGAACTCTGACACTTTGGAGGCATTAAAGTAGGTAAGATTATAAACTGTTGTGGTGCAAATTGTCAAGAGGTGATTAATGCTGGAAGCTGTTTATTTATTGTGATTGTGTGGACAGTGGCCAACACAGAGCTGCATTGTTCATTGTGATGCAAACGCTGGAGGCAAAGCTTGGGGCGCTTCTGTTTCTGTTCAGGCTTTCTGGGACAGAAACGTGTGTGCAGCTGTAGTGTTGCACACGCAGAGAAAGTTGGCAGGATTGGAAAGCTCAGCCCCAGGATTGGAAAGCTCAGCCCCAGATTTTTGGGCTGCCTGGATGGTCTCACAGTGAGAATTGTCTCCACAAAAATAATGGGAGCTGTGATGCCTCTCCAGGGTCAGACTTGTTCCCCATGTGCAGTGACATAATTGGACTTTCTGGACTTACCACAACCTGTAGCTTTGACCAGGCACAAAGAAACGTAGGAAACCTTCAAGCTCTGCCCAAACACTTTTTCTGGATGAATGTGGGAAAACCTGGAAGCTGTTGAAAATGGCAAAGTGATTAATTTCCACTTCATTTCTTCAGCTGGAGTCAATACTTGGACAAGAGTTGCACCCTGGGAACCAAGCATTTAAATGCAGGCTGAGAAGAAAGGAGATTGCTCACATACCTTTTGGCTTGTTTCTGCTCAAAATAGCTCATACAGATGGAAATTGGTGCCCAACTTGCCCTAACTGGACCTGAAGTGGGCCCTGTTCTTTCTCTCAGTGTGGGGGGGGGACTGTCACAGCCTGTCCCTAAGTAAAACCTGATGTGCATTTAATGATGTTTCATTTCTCTGGGGAGATTCTAGGGTTGGCTTGTTCCTATTTGGGGTTCCTCAGTCAGAAATCACATCCAGGTTGTAATACACGGACAAGGAGGTGCTCCAGCGTTTTCTAAACCTCTGGATTTCCTGGGTGCTCACATGCAGCAGTTTGTGGTGTCTCTAGTTCTTTTTGTGGGAGCACATTCCCATTTTCCTCGCTGTTACTTCTCTGGGCAGCACATGAGCCGTTTCCTGTTGGCAGCAGGAGGGACGATGTGGTTTAAAAGCAGCTCTGCCATCGCATTCCAGGGCGAAGAACCTCAGCCAGCTCGCAGCTGCCCTCCTTCCCAGGCACTCCTCACATCTGAGCAGGGGATGGGATGCACCCGGGAGGAATCGTGGGACAAACAGCCCATTCCCAGCCACCGTCTTTCCCAGGGAAAGTGTGCCCGAGGCCGCATGAAAGGGAAGGAGGGAGGTGGGATGGGGCCACTTGGCTCTCGGAGGAGCAGCCTGGGGTGAACAGGACAATGCGGGAGTTCACTTCCTCCTCCAGAAAATGGCCAGGCTCATCATGTGCTCCAGCAAAATTTATGGGATACTCGGATGTACAGGTTTTTTTTGGGTTTTGAAAAGAAGGATCAGCTTGCAAAACTGTTAGATGTTGATGCCAGATGTATTTGGATGTGGTTTGCTTTGTTCTTAAACAATAGACAGTTTTAAAGAAAGAGGAATATTCCTTGTGCCCATATGTCCCATTGTTTCCACCATGGGTATAATCCTGGCTACAGGGCTCAGCATTATCATGCTGATTCTTCTGGGAGTGACTCATACAGTTGGATATTTGTCATCCAGTTTGCGGAATCTTTGATCTCTGCCCTTCTTTGCTGATCAAATCTGGGGTCTGCATCCTGTGCTGGAGTTGGGAAGCAGTTCTGAAGGAGGAAATTCCAGCACTGCACACCTAAGAGGTGCTGGGACTGTTGGGTGTAAGCAGTTAGGTCTGTTGCAGTTTTTCATGGGGCTCTGTTTTACCAGCAGAGATTTCAAAGGGAAATAATATGCAGATTAAATGTTGGCAGACCAACAGCATGAATGTAAAAAATAATTTTCAGAATACTCTGAAAGGAGCAAAGAAATCCTGCTGGTGACACTTGTTTTTAATGTAAGCTAAGCATCTCCTTCCATGAGGGTACATAAAATGTTCTTTGAAAATGATAGGAGGCTATCAGGAACTCATGCACTTGAGGATCATTAGGATCATTTAGCTTCTTCTTCTTTTTTTTTTTTTTTTTTTTAACTTGAAATTCTCAGTTCTTAATTAATTTACCCAAGATATCTGTGAGTATCTTTGATTTCTCCCTGAAATTCAGGGCTGACGGTAGAGGATACTGCAACACGATTTCCTGGCTGTGTGACCCAAACCAGGAGTGATGAAACCATAATTGGATTAAATGTTTTCCTTTACCGTTGGGGACATGGATAAAATTTGTGTCTTTTGAGTAGTTTTGTTTTGCCCATGCTGGTTAAAGGTCCTGGGCTGGTGGCTGTGTCACAAAGGGCTGAATAGCAGATGGCAACTATGGAAGTGTAAATTAGCAGCAGCTGACAGTTCTGGAGAGCCACTGATTGTGCTGGGCCCATTCTGGGGGTGAAATGCTAGATATTCCATCAGTACAAAATAGAACTCCTTGGAATCTTTCACTCACTTTACCCATCACTTTCTCTGGCTCTTCTTTTATTCACCAAAATAACTTGTTGTGTGAGACGGACAAAAATTCCTAGGCTTTACAGTAGCCAAAATTTGTTTTTTTGAATTTGTTGTCCTCCTTTCCTGGACTGTTCATATTCAGGCACACAAAGGTGAGAGGAGGAAGTGCCTGAGGGAATTTTGGTTCTCTCCAGCAATTTTTTGCTGACTTGGGAGTGGTGGTGACAGGTTTTGCAAAAAGTAACATCCGGTGTCCTTGGCCAAGTGAGTCCTGAATGTGATTCAAGGATTTTCAGGGAAATAGTGGATTTAGCAATACAGGATTATCATATTGGCTCAGCACCTTGGGTACCTGCTGGCGTGTGAGGCATCACAGGAGCTTCCAGGCCTTCCCGAAAAGATCTTGGCAAAAGTGGCAGCAAAAGAAAATCAAATCTCTGGGCCTTGATACAGCACCGCATAAGATGTCTGATTACCTTCTACAGCAAAAAAAAAATTACAAATTTTTACCTAGTTTCAGTCAATTACTCAAAATGGCAGTCACATTTTTAAATGTCTTTAGTATTGGATTTATTGGCGCTTTTTTTCCCCCTCAAACAATTATAAAAGTCCAATCAAATTAAAGTATAACATGAATGGATTAGAGAAGCAACCCCAAAGCGTTTGATGCTTTCCCCAGGCTAATAAATAATTAAATAGTTATGGAGATTGTGGTACCACAGTGTTTGGATGATGATGCTTTACTCCACGACTGCTCCCTAGCATGAAAATGTTACATTAACACTGGATAAAAGGAAAATACAGGACTTAAAGTCAAGAGAGATATCAGGTTTGCTGGTAAAGATCTTCAAATCCAGCTGCTGCTGCAAATCTGGAAATGACTTTTGTGTGCAAAAGAACTTCTCAGGTGTACCCTTTTCAGCCCTGGAAGTGTGGAGGGAAGTGTTATGTGGAAAATCAGCATTTCTAGGTCCCTTTTCAGCCCTGGAAGTGTGGAGGGAAGTGTTATGTGGAAAATCAGCATTTCTAGGTCCCTTTTCAGCCCTGGAAGTGTGGAGGGAAGGTGGTGTGTGGAAAATCAGCATTTCCAGTACTCTGGGAAGAGACTTTGGTTCCCACCCCACAGGCTGGACTCTCCTGGCTGGAGCAAGTGGAAGTTGAGAACTGACTCAACTTCATGGTAGGTAAAGAAGTGATTTCAAACACAAGCAATTTATCCGCATATTGTTGAGGATTTATTTGTGGCCGGATTTCACTGTTTGGAAATATTTGTGGTTTTACTCTGAGGGGAGTTCTAGGCGGGGGAACTGCCCCAAATTGCTTCTGCAGCTGCTGGAGGTTCCGTGAGCCTTCCCTGCTCTCCAGCCAGAGCTGCTGCTCCTTTTTGAGGATTTTTGTCCCGTTTTAGCCCGGAGCAGCTGCGTGTGCTGCCCCTGGAGCCGAGTTCTGGCCTGCCCTGTGAGGGGGCCGCGCTGGGGGCCATGGGCAGAGCAGGGACAAACGGGATCAGAGCTTCCAGGACAGATCCCAGATCCAGCCGGCCTCTCTGGGTTTCCCGTTCCCTCCGGGGTACGGGCCCTGCTTCCTGCTGAGTGGAGCAATCTTCTGGGTGGGTCTGGCCCTTTTCAGTGTCACGGTTGGCTTTCCTGCCCCGGTGACGATGAGTGGCATCATCTTTGGCATCACTTCGGAGCTGGATCACCCAGCAGCTGCCTCTGAGAGCTCTTCTTATTTTCAGTCTTTCGGGGTCTTGTTCCTTTATACTTTGTTGCTTAGATGCACACATATATACGTGTATTTACCTTTTAAAAAAAATCTGGTCTTTTTTCCTCTTTTATCTTATTTTTTCGACAAGACATTAGGAGCATCTTTAAGCGGCACTTAGCAAGCAGTTAAGGTGAAGGCTGAGGTGTGACCCGAGCTGGCACTGCAGCATCGACTCTTAGGGAAGATCTCACTCTCCCAAGCTTTAGGAGCAGCAAGAAAGCCTGGATTGAAAGAGGCTCATGTTATTCAGTACTCAAGAATTTAAATTTTTTTCCCTTTTTGCCTACTTTTTCAATAAGAAAAAGACATCAGGAGCATCTTTAAGCGGCACTTAGCAAGCAGTTAAGGTGAAGGCTGAGGTGTGACCCGAGCTGGCACTGCAGCATCGACTCTTAGGGAAGATCTCACTCTCCCAAGCTTTAGGAGCAGCAAGAAAGCCTGGATTGAAAGGGGCTGCTGTTATTCAGCGCTCAGGAATGCAGAGCCTTGCTCCAGCCGGGGTGTGGGCGGCTGTTTGGTTTGCGGTTCTTGCTGGGGGGTGGGTGATTTTTAAAAGCACTTGCTGAATTCGCATTCGGGTGAATAATGGCTACTTTATACACAAATGATAAATGTTAGTCAGAGCCCAGCAAAAGAAGTTTCTTGTGTTGGTCATGGATTTGGCATATCAAAAAAGGGAGAGGGGAAAGGGAAAAGAGAGAGCAAGCCCAGGGTTTCAGTGCTTCAGAAACTGCAAATTAAACAGAGCTGCATTTATGTTATGTGACATCTCTAAGCCTTTGGCTCTCTCGACTTAATGCCAGATATCTAATTTGGAAATATTTATTGTAACTGGCGTATCTTTTAGGAGCCTGTCATCACGGAAAAACTGTCATCAAGCTGTCCTTGCTAACTTGGTTCTGTTAAGTGACTTTTTTTTTCAGTGCTTCAGAGTCAGATGAATTTCTGCTTTCCTATGGCACATAGTGGCTGCTACAGAAAAACTTTTAGGATCTTAACTGGATTTATGCGCTGGGTTATTTTTAGTTTGCTTTAGTTTGGGGGTTTTTTTTCAGTCTGGAATCAAAGATTCTGCAAAATCAGATGCTTGAAGCTGCACTCCTAGAGTATTAAAAGTATCTCTGACAGAACACCTTGATATTTTTTTCTTCCTCAAGTGCTGGGGGCTCACCAGCCTCTCTCAGACTCACACTGCTGACCTGATTTTTTCAGGTTACTTTAGTGCATTAATATGAAATGAGGATGGAGTTGTACATGAAAAAACAAAGAGCAGGTTAGCATAGAATTTGTTTGAGGATGGATTTTTATTTTCCAGCTAACTTTGGTTTCTAAACGCTTTATTTGCTTATTGTTGATTTGCTGTTATTGCTCCTTTAAAAAAGCAAAGTTCAGTGCTCCATGCCTGGCTGAGGTTAATCCCAGTGCCTGTGTCACTCAGATACTTCCTCTGGATCCAATATTTTTACTCTCCTGCTGCTCTCAGCCAGGTGCCCAGAATTCCCAGCTGTAAAACCTGCCTTAACTTGGTGTTAGATCCCAAAAGAAGCATCCCAGGGTGTAGAATTCAATAACAGACTTTGCCTTTGGGGAAAAAAAGTACAAAATCCAAGCTACATCAGTGGAGCAGCTCCCAGGAGGGCACAAAGAGGTTTAGGAGGGGTAGAGATGATGTTGATTTGAAACAGATCCTTAAAAAATCTTTGCTGGCCTGGTTGGTTCCTCTCAGCCCCAACAGTGAGACTTGTTTAAAACTGGACTTGGCTTTGCTTATTTTAAATTATGTGTCAAATACCAAGCCTCAGACCCAAAGGGAACCAATTCAGGACACTCTGGATGAGGCTGAAGCAAAGGGAACCAGTTCAGGACACTCTGGATGAGGCTGAACACTGACTCCTTGCTCTGCTAAACATCCTGGCAAAAATGGATTAGAGAAATCCCAGTTCCACTGAAGGGAAAAGGATTCCTCCTCTTGACTTCCGTGCAGCAACTACAGAGGGTCGCTGGGGCAAGTTTTTAATTAATTTTTGTGGGGAGGAGGAGTCCACAAATATTTCCCTGGTTTTTGAGAGATGAAAAGGGGCCTGCCTATCGCTTTTAACGTCAATGCTGTTAATAATGCGATGCCACAAAAAGGAAATTAAACTTTAAAAACCATGTTAAAATAACACTGAGAATTTGACTATAGCCCACAGAGGGAAGAAAGTTCAAAGGGAAGAGTGAACTTTATCTGACCCTGACGTGCCTAGGAATTGCAACACAGTTTCTATGTAATATTATCCAATTTTTAGAGAGGCTTTAGCAGAGCAGGAAGAGGAAGGTTACTGGCACCCTATTTAAAATTGACGTTGTTCCCTGTGTAGTTGGTACAATGCTGGGAAAAAAAAAAGACTTTAAAATCATCATTTTCTGCATCTAAGCTCTGAAATTATTTTATGTGTGCCTATTTAGATGATGCCTATCAGAAAAGTAAAAATATCCTTAAAACTACAGGTTTTCTGTTTGCTTTTTCCCCCAGAGGAGGTATATGAGCAAAATATCTTCCTTGTGGAGGTTATTACTCTATTGTTCCTCTAAACTTTTAGACTTTTAAGCTGTAAATCACTTCACTTGATACATGTTTCTTATTAAACACCATTGAACTTTTCTGCTCTATCTTCGTGGCAGGTGGTTTGATGGTTTTTTCCCCTTTTCTTGTTGTGCTATCTTGGTTTTTGTGTGCATATATGTGTGGGGAGGTTTTTCAGTGGGTTTTTTTGCTGGTTTGGAGTTTCATCACAGATGTTGGTGTGTTTTGACTCTGCACTGGAGACTGTCAAGAAAGGTAACACTTAACAAACTGGGAAATTCTTGAGTTAATGAGTGTTGCCTTTCTCACAGGTGCTACAACTCTTTCAGTTTTGGCTTCAGGAGGAGTTTTTAATCAAGCTTGGAGTGTTTGCTGGTGTCTTGGCAGCCTGGGGGGGAGATGTGTGCCAGCTGCCTGCTTCCCAACACGCTGGTGGAGACAGTGGAAGGGGAGATGAGCTCCGTGCCATCCCTGCAGTTTTACCCTGGTGTGGTGAGATGAGGCTGTTTGGACCCACCAGAGGAGCTTCCTCTCTGTTCTTTGTTATGTTCACCTACAGCTCCATGCTGGGAACCTCCCTATTTCCTTTGTTCTGGCAAAAACCTCACCTTCCCTGTCACTCCTGCAGGTTACAGAGCTTTTTTAAGCTGTAAGATCCCTTCTGGTTTTGGTGTCTGCTGTCACTTCCAGTGGTGTTTTGGTTTTCCCAGAATTGATGCGAGGGTTCCTCACTAAAGCTCTTAAAATTATTGAAACTCTTCCAGCCAAATCCTTCTCAGAGGAAGCTGTGCCTGCAGCCTGGTGTGCTTGGCTGACCAGAAAACCCCAAAACCCCAGGGCAGCCCAGAAGGTGCAGAGGTGTTTGTGGCCTGGGCTGGAATTTGCACATGAGTAACTCAGGGTGTGAAAGTGAAGCTGCTCCAGACCCCTGAGGTCGGGGCTGGGTAGTTTGGAGTCACTGACTCAGAGGGGAGGGAAGTCCCCACAAGATCCCCACGTGGAGAGAGCCTGGACAGCTTCAGCTTTTGCCTGCCAGGTGCCTTTGAAGGCCTTGGGTGGGGAATCTGCCCAGGTGGGTGGAAAGGATGTTGGGGAGAGTGTTCCCCTTGTTCTGCTCTAACCTTGGCTCTGCAGATCCATGAGCTCCTGGGTTTCAGTGGTGCCACTCAGAGGTTGTCCAAGCCCTGTGGTTTCACTCTGGGTGTGCTTCACTTGTGTTTTCCTGACTCCTTGGAGGGCAGATTGTGCTGTTTGTCAGCAGAGGGGGAAGATTTGTTTGGTGAAGTGTGAAGCTGCAATGTGGGCACTTCAGTTTGGTTTTGTGTTTGCTTTCTTGGAGAAGCTCCAGTGGAGCTCTTCTCCTCTGAGTAACCCTGGAGGCCTCCTGCACAGCCTGAGCACATGGAATTCCCACAAGAGACACTCCAAAAGAATTTTTTTTTTTTAAATAGCAGCCAATTAATAAGAGACTGCTGCTGTAAAGACTCACTCCGTACTCATTCAAAATGTATTTGATGGTGCCAAACCACACAGACTAGATGGGGCAGAGACATGAACGTTTGCAAGGGAGGAGTCAGTATTTAATTTTCCCAGTGACCTGTGGGAGACCCAGAGAGGGTGACTGGTCAAGGGCAATCTACAGACTTCACTGCTGGAGCAACATGGGAATGACGTGGAAGCCCTGGACTGTGAGAAGATTTCTTTTTTAATGATTTTTTTTTTTAAGTTATAGTAAGCAACTCTATACACAGACATGACTGGCCTGATCCAGAGTCTGTGTGCATTTTCCAAACTCCTCCTGAGCTTTGGATCAAGTCCTAAGTCTGCAGAGAGGAACAAGGGAGTTGTTTTTTGGGATTGTGTCTGTCCTGGGCTCTGGCTGATGCAGCAGTCGTGGCTGTGCTGGGAGAAGAAGGATGTCAGGATTGCACATGTGTTCTAAACACACTTCTCCAAGCTTGGTTTTAGGCAGGAGGACTGTAACAACCAGGGGAAAAATGAGAAATGTCTATTTTACAATAGAATAGATGTAAGAAATGTTAATCTTCACTGCTGTAAGTTATTTTGAAGAATTTCCTGTGTTGTCACTGCAAGATACAAGATCAAGATTGTTATTGTTTCTTGTTGCAGTTAATTTCTCACAGAACACACACGTGATAAGGGGACAGCGTTGCACGTGTGGCACAAGAGAACTGGGAGAGTTGCACATCTGTTCTTGTCATCCTCCAGGTCTGTGAGTGTCCCTGTGCCTCAGTTTCCTTGCTTTGACATAGTGCAAATCATTCCTTGGGGCACTGAGACAAGAGAGTGAAAGTGTATCAGAAATGGACGTGTCTGATGAAATGGGGGCCAGGGAATTGCATCATTGCATTTAAGATAAAATTTGATTTTTCAAGTTATATATCAGTTTATATCAGTTGTAAATGTTAATTAATTTATCATGGTATAAAAGCCATCCTTAGTGATACTGCTGCAGCAACTGTAGGGCTTCTGGCAAAAAAGGGATCACAAGAAACACACTTAAATTCAGTTTAGTGGGGGGAGAGGAGGGTCCCAAAGCTCTGCATGGGATTTCTGCCAGTTTGAAACCCAGCCCTGTGCTCCCCTGCCCACCAGCAAATAACACAGATCCCAAATGTTCAGTGGAGCTGGAGCTGGGTCCTGGTTAAGAGTGAAAGGCCTTGATTGCATAAACAGAACCAAAACACAAGGAACAATTGGTGGGAGAGAGAACAAGGAGAAAAAAAAAGTCTTCCTAAATCATTTTAATCAGTAACACCCCACATGAGGCAGAGCTTGTTCTTTGGGAATGTGGTCCCACAAGGAGTGGTGAGTACATGCAGCCCACACTTTTGACAAGGTCAAAACATCCATTTTTCACAAGGCTTGTTCTCTATTTGTTGTTTGAGGGGCTTGGGTTTGGTTTTTTGGCAAAGCCAGTTGCTTTTACTTTGTGACTTTTGGGCATCATGACTGGAAATGTGCATTTTTTCATCAGTGGAGAACATACACTTTGATATTTTTGGTATTGTGCCACCCATAAGGGCCATTTAATTAAGAGTTGGACTCAGTGGTCCTTGTGGGTTCCCTCCAGCTTGGAATATTCTGTAACTGCTGCCTGCTGAGCCATTAGCACCAGTTAAACTCATGGTGACACTGACCTTCATTTATCACCCTTCATATCCAGCCATCAAGCTTTCATTGTTTGTAATCTATCACAAAATGCCATTTAAGAAGCAACTTGTGCTGTAAACAGAACAAAGCAAGCCCAGCAGTGGTTATTTAGAAGTGTGCTGTGTTTCTGCATCCTGCATGGAAGCTTTTCCTGGGAAGGAATGTTTAATGTCACATGGAGGAATAAAGAGCAGCATGAAGAGAAGCAGGGAGTGGACTGGCAGTGCAGTGAGTGGGATCCTTTCACACCCTCTCAGTGCCAGGGAAGCTGAGCCCTCCTTCCCAACGTGCAGCTCCCAAGGTACCTCAGATTTATCCTCTCCAAAACTCCTTGCCTAGAAGCTGCAGCCCCAGCACTGAGGTCTGTCCTTTCTGTGCTGTTTTATCAGAGCCCATTGTGCCTCTGGCCTTCCTGTCTCTGCTCCTTTGTGCCTTTTTCCTGTTCCAGATGTTGTACCACAAGGCTCCTCTGGAACTCGCTGCTCCCTCGGGGTTTAGTTGCTTTTTTGGGGACAAATTATGACAAGTGGTACAGGAAAGCTGAGCTTCCCTCCCAGCCTGGCCCTCTTTGTTGCCCACGAAGTCCCTCAGCTTCTGCTCTGTACTGGAAAACCTGATTATTCTCCCAAAATTATCATAATCATCTTCTTGAGAAATATTTCACTCTTTGTGAGTGGAGACTTCCAGAGCCCGTTGCCTTTTGTGCTGTTGGTAGAAGCCAAACCAGTGATTCCATGGGAATTTTTTCCAGTGTGGCAGTGAACGTTCTGTTTTATGGAACCTGGTTAGTGCTGGGTTCTGGAAGGTGGATCCTGGACAGCCATACTGCTAAAATAAACACAGATCAGCTTGTGGTTAATTAGCAGCACAGAGAATGAATATGGATCAGTCTTCAGATGTTTGAACTGGAAGTTCTTTATGTAACTTTACAGCCTTGGATGCACTAGCATTTTTTCAAATCCTAAAGAACCATCAAAGAAAAAAAAAAAGGTATTTTAAAAGCTCTTTTGAAGGCAGTTTTCTGTATTAAACTGATTGAACTGACGACTGGTGATGTCATTTCCCACAAACTTGCTGCAAAACTCTCCTATAAAAGCCAAATGTTAGGAAAACCACAGCAAAATGAGAGCAGCAAGGCCGTGTGCCCAAGGAATAATAATGCCATCAGAGGTGGAATAACAACACTCTTGCACCACCACTGGAAAGAGCCCAGGTGGTTTTTCCCTGAGGAGGTGTTTGAAAGCCTCTGGTCCTCCTTGAAGCCTCTTTGTGCAGTGCTGACACTTCTCAGCGCGGGTGTCTTGAGGATTCCTGTGATCCTGACAGGAGAAAACAGTCTCGCTGTAAAACAGCCTTTTAAAACAAAATGTTCCATGGAGAGGGAGCTGGCAGCACCATTGTGTGCTTTCTTTGAAATGTCTGCTGATTTAAAGGGAGGCTCTTCTGATCTGCTGAGTTTTGGGCTGCTTTGGTGTATTTTTGTGGCTTCCCTTGGTGGCGTTTTTGAAAGTTCTCAGCAATGCAGGGGCTCAGTGTGCATTAACACCAGCCAGCAATGCAGTTCTGGAGCTTAGTGCATATGGAAGGTCCCGGGATTTGTACTGTTGAAAAAGGAATACCTTAAAGGAATATCTGTGTGAAAGTAATCAAGTTTGAGAAATATATATCACTAAATTTGCCCACACATGTTGGAAACATTCTGTGTGAAGTATAAGTCAGAGAGGTTTAACGTTGTGACAAAGCAGAACAAAATAATCTTAGAAAAGAAATGTAATAAATCCTTCTGTGTACCAGGCTCCCCTCCCCAAAATATCCACCAGACAGTTTTTAGAGTGCTGTGATGGGATGAACCTGGTGCATTTTCTGCTGTGCTGAATTTTGGGCAGAGTACTTTGGGATTTCACTGGTGAAGTACAAACGCAGCTGGGCCTGGGCAGTTTGGGCCAGGATTGCTTCAGGAGGTGAACAATTAAATTAAATGTGTTGAAACGAGAGTAAATGCCCTGCTGGGGGTTTGGGCAGTGCCCAGAGGCTCTCACAGAGCTCAAAAAGTCTCTTTTCCCCTTTCCATGGACCTTGTGCAGTGATTTCCACCAGCAGGGCAGAAATCTCTGGATCCTCAGCCACAGAGGAAACATCAGGAGCCTTTTGGATGAGGAAAAAACAAGAGGCTGCTGGCTGGGAAATCTTTTCTAGAGCACAGCAGGCTGGAATGGTGTTAACTCTGTGTCACTGGGTCCTTCGCACAGGTTGGTACAAATTCATCCTTTATTTTTAGGGAAAAGACATTTGGAGTTACCTTTTCCATCCAGAGAAAACTTTGGCTTTAAGTTTTTTCAACTGCTCCAAGAAAGAAAATGAAATGTTGACTTTAAGCACCTCAGTTAAATACTCCCAAGTTGTGAAAGTGCACATTTAATAGGGGAAAGTTCTGTTTTTAATGCAGTAGTTTGCATTTATAGGAAAGATAAACCCAGTCTGAAGTAACATTTCACTGAGCCTTTTTTGGTAGAATTTGATCAGTGGTTTTAAGTTCCAGGAACACTTCAAAGCAGGCACTTCTCATTGGCCATTTGCAAAATCACCTTCTGAGACTGAGGCTCTGGAAATGCATTTATTCATAGAATATGTCTTGCATTAGTCCTCAGTTGGCCAACAAAATTATCTAAGGCATGTCTGAGGCAGCTACTAAAAAGCAACTTAAAAGACATTACTGTTCTAGTGAAGATGATGCAATACACTCGAGCTATTATCAGTCTCCAAGTAAAATTAAATACATTCAAATGAACTTGTTCTGAAGGGATTTGATGAGCTTTAAAGAAAAGTTGCTTTGAGTGGAGGCCCACCCTTGTTAATTTATTGTGCCTGAAAGCTGAGGTGAAAGGAGAGTGCCTGTCCCCACCCCTGAGCTGAGCCCAGGTTTGCATGGGATGAAAAGGAAGTGACACATGATATTTATTCCATGTTGGTTTTCCTCATCTCGCAGGCCAGGCCTACAACAGTGGAATCTTTGCAGCAGGAAGCAAAATGCTAAGTAAGTTGGCTTTTATTCAGCTAGACTTAGAGCAGAGTGGGGTGAATGTTCCCTTTAAATCAGAATTCACTGCTGTTGCCTTGAGGTACCTCAGACAGCACTGCCTGCTGGGGCTGAAATAAAATGTTACTTTTATTTGTTAAAACACTTCATTAGCTAAAAGAACAGCAGCATTTTAAGATTTCAAAGTCTCTTTCATCCTGAGTGAGCACAGCAAAGCTCTGCCTCAATCCAGGAATTCTGCAGGGCCCTCAGAGGCCAGGCTTACACTGAACAGTTAAATTAATGGACAAAGTCCAGCAAATGGCCACAAGTTCCAATTCTGGAATGCCAGGGTGGGGGAGTCATTCCCTGGGCACATCAGCAGGTGGGGATGGCAGGGCTGGGGAGCAGGTGGCTGCTGCTCCACACCCCTGTGACAAATGACACCGTGCATTCCCAGCTCCTGGCTCCACAGCCCTCTGGGGAATGTCTCACGTCTGTCAGAAAACAATTAAGAAGCCATTAGCAGGAAATGCTTTTGCCAAGCCAGCACCTGACACAGCCACTGGATGCACCTTCACTTGTGAGTCAGGAATGCAGCAACCTTGGTCAGGGAAGGGCACTCTGGTCCTGCTCCAGCCCTTTCAGTTATTTTATTTTATTTCATTTCTATTTAATTTCTTTTTATTTTATCCTTAACATCAAGTGCTCAAAAAAAACCCCCAATGCCACCTTTTTTGCATGGTTTCCACATCAGTGCCTCTTGTAGCCATCCATGTTGCCTTTTTTATTACTAAGTATAGTAGCTGGCTGAGCAGCCAGAGCTTTTATAGCAGTGAAATCCTTCTGTGTGGGAGTGTGTGGCCCTTGTGGAAGTTTCAGAGGCAGAGACAATCTTATCTTCCAAAAAAATACGAGTAAATAATAAAAAACAGATTTTAAAAGAATCCCAAAAGAGTCATGATAATTTATCGAGGGTGATCAGCAGAGGAAAGCAGAAAGGATTGGTGCTCTTTGCTTTATCATACACACATTTCCTTACAGCCTTCCCTTCCTCATGCCACTCTGATTTCCAGAAAAAAAGAGGATATTTTTAGTTCTTAGCATGCATTTCCCCTCTTTTCTTTCCCTGCCTGTAAAAAGAAACCGTGTATTTCCCAGGATTTGCTCACCTGGACTTTTAGCACCCAAGTTTTGAAAGTGAAATCTGATTAATTGCTGCAGGAAGAATGGGATGGGGATGTTTTTAATTCCTTTTCCCCACGAAGCCACTTCACACCCGGGTACACAACAACTGCTCCTTCCTGTTTGTCCGTCTCATTTACCTGCTCATCCTGCTGGAAATGGAAATTCCTGGGTCAGGGACTTTCTCTTCTCTGCTGGTTGTGCATTAGCCCCGATATTTGGTTGGGCTTTAATGGGGATTAGCGGCTGCTGCCATCAAACAATCGGCATCCTCAAGAGCCAGCGGTGCAAGGGCCGGAATGGAATTTGCTGAATTCATTCCATGTGCAAATGAGCACACACAGGTTCAGCTGGAGAGCTCTCCTGCAAGGAAACAAACCTTTCAGGTTTGGGGAGGCTGCTTTTTGTTCCTGCACGCCCTCTTCAACCTGAGAACTTTCCGTAGCTCTGGGCACAGGGGAGGTTCTGAGCACAGATTAAACTGTCTGAATGCTCCTGGCTTCCACCTGAGGTTCGTTCAGGGCTTTTTGTTTTGGGAACTGTTATGCATAACTGCATTAATGGTTTCAAGTTTTGACATCTATTTTTTGTGGTGTTGGAACTCCTGGAGTGTTTCCAGTGTCCTTGCACACTTCCACAGGAGGGACCTGCGACTTGTATTTACAGAAAAGCATTGAGAGCATTGGGGCAATTTTGGTAAAGATAAAACATTTAAAAAGCACCTGAAGATTTTGAGAATTTGGGTTTAATTTCCAAATCCAGCCAAGCTTTATGTGCTAGAACAAGAAATTCATCTCACTTTGCTCTGTTGGAGAACTGTGTCCCCAGAGCCTCACTTTTTTCAATCTGGTGTGGCTTTTACCATTCTCTCATTTATGCTAAACAAAATATCTTCCCCTTCAAGCCCAAATATTGCAAATGGGAGCGAGGAATGCAGAATATGATGTATTCCAGTTACCCTAGGCACTCGTGTTTTATCTTTGATTTGTGCTGAGAGAAAGGAGATACCAACAGCCCTTCCCTGGCAGGGAGGAGGAGGAGGAGGAGAAGTATTTTCAGAATGACAACCCCGTGGTGAATCAGCACATCCCCAGGCTGGGTTTCCTGCCGTGGGCAGGACGTGGTGCAGCTCTGAGTGCAGGGATGGGACCCCAAAGTGCCCCTTCCTCACCTCTCCCAATTCCTCAGACAACCCAGCCACGCTCCCACCACAGCTTCCCACCACTCTTCCCAAACAGAGCGGGATTTGTGGGGTGAGGAGTATGGGGCTGTGGGATGGAGGCTGCAGGAGCTCAGGGCTCTGGGATGGAGGCTGCAGGAGCAGCACAGGGCTGTGGGATGGAGGCTGCAGGAGCTCAGGGCTCTGGGATGGAGGCTGCAGGAGCACAGGGCTGTGGGATGGAGGCTGCAGGAGCAGCACAGGGCTGTGGGATGGAGGCTGCAGGAGCTCAGGGCTCTGGGATGGAGCTGCAGTTGATCACAAACCACTGTCCTACTTTTGGTATGGGTGGCCTGATTTGCACAATGGTGCCAGTTCACATCGGGCTGTTTACAGAGCGCAGGCAGGATGTGCGCCGGGCTGTCTCACTGCATTATCTGCTCCTGGTATATTTTTAGGCTCTTGCTTCCATGACAAAATATTCAGTGACAGTATATTTGCCCACAAGCCTTTGAAGGTCTGTTTTTGCCTCATGGAAGAGCTCCCATTGTTTGGGATTCAGCCAGCCTTTAAGCAGCACTGCTGTGTGCTTTACATGTCATCTCCATAATGTTTCTAGAAACAAACTTTGGGTTGCCTTCAGTAAATCCACGGGTCTGCCTCAGAAAAGGTTGAATTTGTGGCAGGCTGGCTGCTGATCAGTCCTTGGTGCCAAACAAGTTGTGGGGAATGTTGTGAAAGCAGTGGGGAGGGAGTGTGGTGCTGGTAATTACAATAAACAGAGCAGCCTGTGGAGCAGCTGCTCTCCTCCCGCCTGCCTCACAAGGAAGCCCAGATCTGTGCAGGGGGAAGACCTGCCCGGAGATCCTCAGGTCAGGGAGCAGAACAGGAGTGCAGATTGTTGTTGCAAGTGCTGGAGCTGAAATGTGAGAAAGTCGTGCTCTAAGGAGCAGGACAGAGACTTCTGTGTGAAGTCCTGGGCCAGAACTGTGGAACTTTCCACCAGCACTGAGAGCTAATTCCCCAAGCTCAGCATATTCAAAGCTTGAATTCAAAACTCATCTTTTCCATGAGTATTTTTTTTTTTCCTCACAAGCTCACAATGGATAAAAATAAAATCTTAAGAACTAATCCAGTTAAGCTTTTTCTTGCTGGCTGAGAAGAGAGGGAGACAGGAGGAACAATGGGCACTTTGTTTTCTCTATTGCAATATCTGGTCAGTGGTCAGATACAACAGAGGTAAAGGGGTCACATAACCACAGATCATTTGGAGCTGGATGTGCTGCATTACAGGTCTGGGTGGGATATTGTGGAGGGGATAGAACCAGCACGAAGCCATGTGGGCATGGTGACTTAAAAGACTGAAGAAGACAAATCCTCTTTTTCAGGCTCATCTATAAATCAATTACCATTTGTTCCTTATTAATAATTTAGCTGCCAAGAACGTGCTTATTGCTTTAGAAGAGGGGGAAAAAATACAGACTGTCCCTGTACTGAGGAGCTGGCAGGCTCAAAGATGCAAGGCAGTACTCCTGGGAATATCCAGGGAAAGCTGGAACCACGGGCAGTATTAATTACTTCAATAATTTTGCACTATCTGCTCCCTGCAAACCTTTTTGTCTGCTTGCATCGTGTTGATCCTGGTTGGTGCTCTCAGTTTAATCAGCCTTCCCAAGGAAACGAGATGGTGAAGGATCATCCTCCCATCTCTTCAGGGCTGGAAGGAATTTCTACACCACTGTAATGCTGAAAGCTGCCAAAAGCAGGGAGAGGGGCCCAGGTGGGAGGGAAGGAGAAGCCAAAGGGAGCATGTGGAGGATGTCCCATCTGGACATGGAGTTTGGGAGAAGGTGCTGTTGGTGTGAGCTCTCAAGTGTGTTATAAAAGAGGGCTGGAGTGCCTTGAGGACAAGATTTTGAACTTAATACCTCTGAGAAGATATGGGACAGTGTGAGAGAGGAGGGTGACTGATTGGTCAGAGTGATAATTTTAGCAGCAGTGTTTTCTGATGGGTTGGAGGAACAAGATATTTATCTGATGTGCCAGAGAGGAGGAAGAGATTAGGTGGGATGACATAAGGACAGGCAAGTTGTTTTGATTGCTAAAAGGAAAAAGAAGGGGTAGATCTTCACTTCCTTTGGAGGTTTGGACTAGTAGCCTTTGGGAAGGCTACTAGTGGTGGTCTGGAGCAGTGGTTCTGGATGGTGAGTATTTTCTAGAGTAAGGTTTGATGCAGTAAGTTGATGCCAGGTTGGGCTGAACCTGGGGTTTCTGGCTGCAGGCATAGGCAGTGGCTCTGCCATTCTCCCAGCGGTGCTGGGGCAGCACAGTGAGACACAGTACAGGTGAGGTGCAGAATCAGAGAATAACAGAAAGGTTTGGGTAGAAAGGGGCCCTAAATCCACCCCATTCCATCCCCTGCCATGGCAGAGACACCTTCCACTATCCCAGGGTGCTCCAAGCTCTGTCCAGCCCGGCCTTGGACACTGCCAGGGATGGAGCAGCCACAGCTTCTGTGGGCACCCTGTGCCAGGTTCCCACCCTCACAGGCAGGAATTCCTTCCTTATGTTGAATCCAGATCTCCCCTCTGCCAGTTTAACCCATTAAGGCATGGCACAGAGCTTGAGCTCAGGGATGTTGGAGGCAGAGCATGGAGCTGCCAGTGCTCTCCTTTAGGGGAGAGCCCCTGGCACAGCCCTTGGCTTGGGTTTGAGTGCTGGTTTGGGATCAGCTGGCACACTGCAGTGTCCTTCCCCTGGCAGCAGCTAGGACTGATGGCAGCAAGTTCATCTGGGAGAAAGATGTTGCCTGCAGACTGGGAGGTTTGGGAATGGGATAAGGAAAGTGGAGAGGGGTTGGACTTGGTGGTGTTTAATGTCTCATTGAGAGGGGGAGTTGGATCCTGTTACAAACAGAGCAGACGGTGCAGACTCTTAGTAAATAGGCTGAGTGCTGTGAGGGGGAGGGTGGTTGGTCATTGCCTCTGTGTATTTTAGAGCAATCACATTTGTTTCACGGAGTTGTTTTTTTGAGGATGGAGTGGGTGTGTGGACCAAAGACTTAGTCACGAGGGGAGGGGAAAGAAAACTGTCTTGACTTGTGAAGTCAAATATTTGTGACTTATCCCATTGTTTCCCTATCTTTGTAGTTTCTGTCCTTGCTCACATGCTGTAGGAGTGAGCAGTGCTGCTCCACCTGTGTTTGCTTATTACTCCTTTTTGTAGCATCCAGGTATTCCCAGAGGATTCCTGCTCTTTTGCAGACCCCTGGTCTGTGCTGTGTCCCTCCCTCTCCTGCCCTGGACAGCCCAGGCAGTATTTAGGGAAGGTGTAGGTAGTGAGACATCTCCCATAACAGAACCTGGAGGGTGCTTAAAACCGTGTGCATGATTCAATGGAAAGCCCTCTGTTCTCTGAGTCACTGCTGACCCAGGCACCCAGCAAGTGCATTTTGCTGCTCCAGAGGAGACAGAAAAAGGCCATAATTGAGAGTTACCCCTCTGTGCCTCATCGTGTTGGTTTAGAGGAGCTGGGTGGTGTTCCTGGGTCTCCTGTCTGCATTTCATCTGCATAGTGATTATGGCTGGCTCAGAAGTTCCCCCAGAGCTTTGATTTGGAGCGAGCAGTGGGGGTCTCATGGTGACATCAAAGTGCTGGGATGTTGGTGTTGGCTGTCACGCAGAGTTTTGGTGTCCCTCTCATCCTGGCTGCACCACAGAGATGGGACAGATCTATTTGTGCACTTGCAGAATGCTGAAAACACTGAAGGATTTGAAAGAACTGGGAATTGTTTTGTCTTCTCTGGGTTCCCATTCAGGGCACAGCAGAGGGTGTTGGGCTGCTGCTTCAGGACAGGAGGGATCTCTCCTGTGGCTTGAAAGAACTCCCAGGCTTTATCTGGCATTATTTCCTGGGAAGGTGTGAGGCCTGTGTAGTAGCAGAGAGGAGGGAGAGCATTCCCAAACCAATCCCTGCCCCTTTGGAGAGTGCCAGACCCACAAATACAGCCCAGCCCACCTCCTGTATGCCTGGCACCAGCCAAGAGGGGCCAAAAAGGAAATTAGGAAGAAAAACATCCCTTGTTTCTGGAATTCTGCTGGCCATTTTCCATCATTTGCCTGGCTGTGTCACTGTCCCCATGGAGCAGCTGCCAGACACACCGGGTGTTTGTCCCCCCGTGTCACCTTGGCCTTCCAGGGCTTGACAGAGGATGATGTGAGGTTGGCATGAAAATCAAAAGCAGCTTTAAAATGTGCTCTGGCTTTTTCAAGTACAAACTAATATTTACCTGTGAGTCTGCTTCCCTCCTCATTCCCTCTCCTTGGCAAGCTCAAGATCTGGTTTAAGCTCAATGTTTAAGCATTTATCCGGTGAGGTTCTCAGGATGTGAATATCAAATATTCTTTTGAGTTTGGAGGGAGGGAAGGGGGAGCTGACAGCAGGAAAGGCACCTGAAATGGTTCTCTGTTCCTTAAATGTGAGTTTGGAAGCAGTTGATATTTTCAGCTGTTCGTAATGAACACCTCATGGAAAACTTTTGAAAAACATCTCATTTGGGAACAGTTCTGTGTCCTGTGGTGGTTGAAAGGTGACCTGTTTTCATGCTGGGTTTTTTTTCTGGGCTGTTCTTTAATCACTTCTTGCGTCAAGCTTTTATTACTACTGACATTTACATGAAAATAAGACCTTTGTTTATGTTGATTTCAGCCACTTGCTTTTTCCTGCTGCATTTTCTGTCACCCCAGCTGGATTTCCACGGGGCAATAGCAATGATCAAACCCTCACAGGAAGGCCCCTGTGCACACACGCTGGAGATCCTGTTTGGGTGATAAGAGTCACTTAGCGTGATCCTGGTGCTTTGCTGAGCTCTTATTCATGGAACTGCTCTCCCACACATCCTGCATTAGTCAGAGCTCAGCTTTGGAATTAGACATCCTCACTCCAGGAGCACCAGGGCAGGGAAGAGAAGAGGAGAGCGGGAAACAGTGCATCCAGATGGCAACACCATGGAAAAATCACATTTTTGGCCAGCAGAGAATTCCTTGTGTTCTTGCAGCGTGGGGAAGATAAGATACTCTTCCCCCTCCTTTTCTCAAAGTTTTTCAGGTTTTTTCAACATAATCTGTAATTTAGGGAGGCAGAATTTGGCTTCCATGAATAAGATAATTACCTTGGCTGGAGGGGGTGGCAGAGGGAGTGACTTCTGCTGCGAGTGGCAGCCTGAAAACATCCCTTGCCCCTGCTCTGGAGAGTCACAGGAAGAAAGGAAGCTTTCAGGTAGGCTCCATACACAGCTTCCTTTTTGCTGCTGAGAGTTTGAGGTGGGGGAAGAAAATATTTCAGCTGAAGCTTTTTCCACCTCTCTGGTCCAAAGAACTCTCTTTTCTTACTGTCCAGAACCAGCCCACCAAATCAGAGTAATAACCCCAAAAGCAGCAGCAGCACCTCCTGTCTGCCCTCAGCCTCCTCAGAGGTGGTGTAAAAGCTGATTATGAGACTGAGGAGTTTACAAAATGCTTCCTCCAAACACACTCGGGTTCTGACTTGACTGGTTATTACAGGCAGAAGAGTGTAAAATATTAACTCGTGTGAGCTTTTAATGAGCCATTCCATGTGAAATCTGCAGCGCTCCCCAAAGACATCCCACTCTTTGGGGCTGGCTTTTGGAGCTGGATTTCTCCTTCATCGCTGGTGACTCACAACAGAGGAACTCAGAGTTGTAAAATTAACAGAGCCTCCTTCCAGTTCCCTTTTCACCTCAGCACACACCTTGTGTTAACTGGTGGAAACTCCTGGTGGAAACTCCGAGGTTTGTTTGGGTCGCTCTGTGTCATCGGGATTAGGGGGAGAAGCCTGTGGGAATCTGCTCTGGGGTGAAGCTCATGGGAAGTGATTCACCCACAACTGATTCACTGCCGTGCTGGAGCTGGGAATAGAGCAGTGGATAAATAATTCTTTGGAAAAAGGAGAGAGATGCTAATAAGGAACCCAGGAAGTTTTTTTGTGAGCAAACTGGATTTTGTTTAACAGAGAGCAGATCCCCTCACAGAGCATCAGGCACGTGTGGGATGGATCCCAAAGGACATCCCTGCAGAGGGGCTGGGGAGGTGCTTGGAGGAAGTTTGTGGGACCAGGGCCCCTTGTTTGTGGTGTGCTGTTAATTGCTACTGGTTGTGCAAATAATTACATATCTGAGTAAGCTGCTAACTCAGCTTGAAAAGCAATGGAACACAGAGCTAGTGGCATTAAGGGAAGACTTTACAGGCCTCTGTAATTCCAGCAGAGCATTGATCTGTGCCTTAAGTTGCTTTTGAAAATGGGAGATGGGCACTCTGGAAAATTTCACCCTGGATCTCATTATCCTTGCGGGGGAGGTCCAAACACAGATGGGCAAACCTGGAAATAGCTGCTTTTCAAATTACAGGAAAAGCAGCAACATTTTCACTATATAATAAAGAAAATAACAGCAACGGACCTCGAGTAGCCTCAAACTATTCCAAACAAGATAATTGGAGGCTGGAGCACAATGTATTTTTAGCTATATCTGCTATAAAGTAAACATGTTCTTTGTCCAGGACCATCAGAAATGTTTCCATAAGAAATGTTGGCTTAGTCCCAACTTGATAGAATGCACAAACATTTGTCTGAGGAGCCAGTTCTGACTCTGGTATTTATATGAAGGTTCTGTTGAAGGCACTGGGAATTGTATGCATTGTGAAGGGGAGGCCAAGGTCTTAAAACTGTCATTTTTCCACACTCCCTCTGATAATCCCTTTTGCTTTTGTTAGCACACACATATTTGGGGCAGCAGTTCTTGGTGTGAGGCTTCTGTCCAAGCACTGTGCAGCACATGAGTTTCTTTTTCCTTTCTTTCCTGGGTTCTCTTGTTCTGCTTTATCTGGATTATATCAACAGCTGATGCTGATTTGCAGAACTCTCTTGATTTTAGTGCAAAGAGGAGGATTTTTTTTCCCCTACAGCATCGAGAAGATGCACATAGAAACTAGGTATTAAATGTAAATCAGTGTAAGTACCATGGAAGCTGACAGAATAACTGAGTTTTACAGCAGCTTTTTTTGCCTTTTTCTTCTTTTTGAGTGCCATGTGCTCTGGTAGTTCAGTCTTCCTTGAAATGCTTTTGTTTTGGATGTACTCTGGGTTATGGAAGATTATCTGAATTTCCTTGGCATTTCCATCCATCCCTTTCTCCTCGTGAAAGTGCCCTGCCCATCCAAGCTCCAACAGAATGCCTGGGATCTCCTGGGAGAGAGGAAGTTGCTGGTTTGCTTGGATGAAAGTGTGTTGGGGTTTGGGTTTCAGCTTTGGAGTTAAATACGGGATTCTGGGAAGAAATGACGAGCTCTGATAAATGACTTTTCAAAAAGGCACGTTCAGAAACCTCTCCTGTGTCCACTCCCTGCACCCTTAATTCCAATTAGTCTGACACAGATTTGGGCCAATAAACTTGGCTGAAATAAATAAAAGGACCAGGGCTGCTTAGAAAAAGTGGATTTTCACATTTAGAGGTACCAGGGATGCAATACCTTCAGAAACACAGCCTCAGATTCCCCTTCTACCCCTTATTTTCTATGGAGAAAAGGCACAATTATGTATATTAGGAAGTTTGGAAGTGATTGAGGTTTAATGAAGCACGAGGATATATTCTTTCCTTTCTGGGGTAGGAGGGAGTGTGTGCTTGGGTGTCTGGGGTATCTAATTTGTTTGCTGTGCTCCTGGCTGTCAGGAAAAGGAGGAGCTGAAAGAAATGGAGGGGCATAAAATTACCAAATGGCTAAAAATAGAGGAGAGGGAGCTGGGTTTGGTAGCCACCAACAAATATCCTGTAGCTGGGGCAGAAACGGAAGGGGTGTAAATAACAGAGATCAGTAGAAAATACAGGGGAAAAATAGTTGATGATAAATGAGAAAAAGAGATCTCTCCATAGCTTTAAAGAAATCTAAATGAAACTGAGAGTGGAAGGGGGCCAAGGCTGTGTGGATCCAGGAGCAGCAACAATGGGCAGAGAGTTTATGGTAAACCAATAAAATGTACTTATGTCTGAATGTGAAATTAGACTCTGAAAAATACCGTCTCAGGGCACCTGCTAAAGAGCTTACTGGAATCTTAATAAATGACTCATGCTGTCATAATCTGATCCTGACATCAACTCCCAGGGCTGGAGTTCTTCAGCTCTGGAGAGGGGGAAGGGGAGGCTGCAAAGACTGGCAGGGAAATAGGCAGGTAAAAAGCCATTTACACAACAGAGATGGCTCATTTTGCTATTATCAGCTCCTTTGCAAACCCAGAACAAACGAGACTGCAGCAGAGGAATTCTGCAGCACCAGGAGAAAACATGAATTTCTCTTTACCTTTAAAATCTTTACCTGATGCTGTGGGTTGTTTGGTGAAGGATGTGTGGTTTCCTTCCAGATCCAAAAGAGGATTTTAGTGGGAAGCAAAAACCAGATGAGAGAGTTACCAGCACAAAATAGGAGTGATCACTGATAGTATTGAGGCAGAGATTCATTCTTCTCTCCTGGTCTTGGCTCTGCCACAAACTTTTCTTTTGCTTTGAGAAAATCCTTTAACTCCATTCATTTCAAAGTTGTAAAAACTTTTCCTCTCCATAGAGATATGTTGAAAATTAGACATTTATTAATTATTTTAGTCTTCTATAAATGTTAAACAGGAGTGTTAATTATTAGTTTCCTCTCTGGCAGCGCATTGCAAACCTCAGCTTGACACAGGGAACTTCTATTTCCAGATCTTGAATGACAGCAGTGTTAAAAGTGCCCCAGAAATGGGAAAATTCAGCAATTCTGGGCAAATTGAGGGGAAAGAGATGGCAAAGGATCAGCTTGGGAGTTACAAATGTGCTGCGTGGGTCATTTTTATATTCCCTCTTGTTGATTTGGCCACTGTTGAGGGAAAGTTGAGATTTTATCCGAGTGCTCAGTGAAGCCCTGTGGATATTACAGAGCTCTGCACACAAAAGCCAGATTCTGCTACAAGAATAAATGCTAATTTTCCTGCTGTAGCCCAGATGCAGGGCCAGTAAGGAATTACTTATCGTGTTTTGTGTTCAGGAGGAATCACAGCCTGTGGCCACAGTTCTTGGTGAATTTTAGAGCAACTGGCAACTTAGTCATGGGTTTGAAAACCAGCTCCTGCTCGTGGTTTTTGAAATGAATAATTTCAATTTTTCTTCCTGATGGTTTTTCTTTTTTCCTTCTCCCTTTTTGCACATGTTGGTGTTACTGGATACTTGAGTTTTTCAGGCATTTTGCTCTCTTGCAAGATTAATAACAGGGATATAAAACTGATGGGGAAGGGAAGGGATTGGATCTCTAATGGAGTAAATCTGAATTTTTCCAACCTGGGCAAAAATATTTGATTGCTTAGATCACTTTCCTTGATTTTCACTCCTGGTTTTTGCACCCCTGATTTCAGCTTTGCTTTTAAAGCAGTAGAATGGGTGCAAGGAAGAGTTACATTATCCTTCTAAAGATAGCAGCAAAATGCTGAAAGAAGAACAAATAAAATAACCAAAATCTTTCAGAACGTGGGGTGGGTTTTTTGTCTTTCGCAATCCAGGATCTGACAAATTAAATACAGTTAAAAAAAGCAACCACAAAACAAACCCAACAGAAAAACCCCAACAACAACAAACCCCAAACAAGCAGAAGAAAAAAAAAAACCCAATCAGGCCTGGAAATCAAATTCAGGTTGTGCAATGTTCTCCTGTTTAATTCAGACAGATTGTTTAAAAATAAAGCTTCAGTGTTTCTGTCCTTTTTTCCCCTCCCCTTTCTGGTTTTGCCATTAAAAAATTACTGTTGCCTTTTGCTCTTTGAGCAGCATTTGGCCTTGGAGAGGCAGCTTTGTGTGGTAAATTTCCCTAGGAAGTGGCTTTTAAGGATGGATTCATCCTAAAGGTGCTCAGCCTTTGGTTCTCAAGGACTCCAAGCAGTGTAGGAATACTTGGATGGCAAAGCATAAATTATGCTGTTTTTTTAGAGAACAACCCAGTACTAAGTTTTGGCCAAAAAATATTGGTAATTTCAAAAGAAATCCTGTTAAATAGTATGGAATAATAAGTGTATCAAGGCAGTCGTGCGGGGAGAGCTGCTCAGCCCAGGCTGCTTCAAGGAAAGGTAAAAGGGAGGAACAATTCAGCATCCCAAGGGAAATTTGGGGTTAGATTCTGCTAATTTTAATGGGAGTCTGGGTGTGCTGAGCTCTTGGATGGTTTAGGATTAGCCTGTGCTTCAGAACAGGACCAGGAGAGGGAAGAAATTGTGTTTATTATGGGATGGCTCTGCACATAGGACACATGCTGGGGTCACCCCTGGGTCTGCCCTGAGCAGAGCAGTGTTGGCTCCTCTCATCTCTTGTCCCATCTCAGCCACACCAGGAGTTTGTTCCTTGGGAGAAAATATTCCTTGAGGAAAATGCTCCTGGCGGGTTGGGAGGACAGCAGGGGGAAGTGGAGCTGCCCTGATCCTCAGCCACTGTTTGTCTGTTTTGTCCCAAGTCCCTCAATGTGGAGCCTGAGGGGAGATTTCCCAACCAGAAAAACCCCAATGAACCCCCAGGGCTTTGGGGAAATATTCCTTTTACCTTATCTCTTATGGAGGGGAGAGGGGGAGGATGCTGGATTTGAAAATAAACCAGATGGCTCTGTGGTTGTAAAAAGTCTCTTTAGATAAGAGTGCAGAGAATTCCATCTCTTTCTGTGCTATGGGCAGAGCCTGGGCTGGTGGCAGCAAGAGCCCTTTCCCCTCCAGCTGAGTGGGAAGTTTGTTGTTGGGGAATGTAGAGAGCCCCATCCTTGGAAATAACCCCGAAGTCAAACACATTCTGTGTTAATGCCCCACTCAGCTGCTCAACCCAAATCCACCATGTCCATGTGCTGCTGGAGGCTGAGCAGCAATAACACTTCCCACAGCTGTGTCTCCTGTGCGATACTTGGAATATTCTCTCTGAGTCTTCTTTTGTCTCTTTTTCCCTCACTTGGATGCAAGATATGCTGCCAAGCAGCAAAGATGAAGGGAATGAAGAAGCACTCCTGGTTTATTCCTTGTCTCATCTCTTTTTGCTAAATTCAGCAGATATTTTCATAGGTATTTTTTTAAAGTTTCTCCAACCTGATTAATTTTGAGGTCACATCACTCCAGTCTTGGCTCCAATGAAACCAACACCAAAATTCCCACCTTCCCCAGAAGCTCAAGGCACTCTCCTTGGGAATATTCCCTAATTTTGGCTGGAATCAGTTGTGTTTTGCCTTCCCTGTTGTTGTAGCAGTGTTTACAAAGGTGTGTGTGGTACCAAGCTCTGCCAGAGGAGCTTTTGGGAAAACTCTCTTAGGGCAGCCAAGATGAACCCAGCCTCTTTGAAATAATTGTTTGTGTGTTTTGCTTTGGGTTTGCTTTGTTTTTCTAACTCGGCTGCCAACACAAAGAACCAGGGGAAATAATTCCGAGTAAAATTTCAATTCTCTTTTTTTTTTCTCTCTCCTTGACAAATTAAAAAATAGAAATATTTCATTTCACCAAAGCCCTGAAGTGTTTCATTCAGGTCATTAGGAAAAGCAAGGGAAATGAAGGGTTAGACTTCAAAGGAAGTGCCTGGGGGCAGCTCCCATTCATTCAGGATGGAGGAGACCCTCCTCCAGCTTTTTCCTCTGCTGGAGAGGAGTTGAAAACTCTTGTCCTGCTTCCCCAAAGAAGGGAAAGTTTGCTAGGAAGAGACTGTTCTGGAGTGAGGATAGGACTGGGTGAAAAACAAGCTGGAGAAAACACAGGGTAGATGTAAAAATAAAAATAAGCAGTGCTGTAAAAACTCTTTATTTGCTTTCACACTGCAACTTGAAAAATGAAACAGGAAGTCTTGGTTGGTTGTAAGGTACCTGAACTTTATATAGACAAAGTAGATAAAGTTACATAAAATGTATCTACTGTAAATTTGTCTATCTGTGTATAAAAGTCCAGGTTTATTAACACACACTTTAAGATGTAACACCTTTCCAAGCAGAGCAGAGATGGCAAACCCTGCTTGTTTAGGACACATGTCAGTGTTTAAGGAGTACCACTGAGCTGTCATGTTCTAACTGGCTGTAGCTTTTGTCTCTGCCTCCTAATCAACCATAAAATAGTAAAGAAAAAATCTAAAAATCCAGATATCCAAAAGTAAATCCAGAGCAGAGCTGTTGCGTGAAACAAATACTATTTGTGCCTAAAGGGGCTCCAGGAGAGCTGGAGAGGAACTTGGGATAAGGGATGGAGGGACAGAACACAGGGAATGGCTTCAGACCTAAAGAGAGTGGGGTTACATGTGATATTGGGAAGGGATTGTTCCCTGTGAGAGTGGGGAGGAACTGGGATAGAATTCCCAGAGAAGCTGTGACTGCCACTGGATCCCTGGGAGTGTCCAAGACCAGGTTGGACACTGGGGTTTGGAGCAGTGGAATGTGTCCCTGCCCATGGCAGGGGTGGCACTGGATGACCTTTAAGATCAATTGCAATCCAAACCAGGCTGGGATTCCATGATTTTAGAGGTAAATCCTTGCCCTAAAGATGGGCACCAGCAACGCCAGGGATTGGTGACCATGCTGAGGGTTGGTGACCGTGCTGAGGGTTGGTGACCATGCCAGGACAGAACCACCCCCGTGCCCGTGTGACAATCCCGGGCTCACCAGCCCTCCCTGTGCTCCCCTGCAGGTCCCTGGATGGGCGGCTGCAGGTGTCCCACAGGAAGGGGCTCCCCCATGTCATCTACTGCCGCCTGTGGCGCTGGCCCGACCTGCACAGCCACCACGAGCTGCGCGCCATGGAGATGTGCGAGTTCGCCTTCAACATGAAGAAGGACGAAGTCTGTGTCAACCCCTACCACTACCAGAGAGTGGAGACCCCAGGTACCCCCCCAGCCCTGTCCTGCTCAGCCTCTCCTGCAGCAGGAGGCATCTCCAAAGACATTCCCAGGAGATCTCTGCCCTCCCCAGCCTCTCCTGCAGCAGGAGGCATCTCTGAGGGCATTGCCAGTCACAGTGGGTCTATTATTGGTGATAGTCCCTTACTGTATGGAGTAGAATAATTTATGAACCTGCACTCAGGGGGAAAATATCGTTGGGAATCAGTGAAATCCAAGTGAGCAGGTTCCAGGTTCCCAATGTGGTATTGTGTGCCCATAACTCACAGAAGGAACCATAGCAGTGTTCTGTGCATCCCTCACTGCTGGGGTTAAATGAAGAATAAACTGTTGAGCTGGGTCTAAGAACAGCTCCCAACTTCCTGTTCTGGAGTCTCCTCCTGCCTCTGGAAGAGACTTTGATCTGGAGCTGCAGGAGCTTCTGCTGCGTGTCAGCACAGATCTGCAGAGCCAGGCAGGATGTTTATGCTAATCCCACCTGCCTGCTTCATCCTATGGGAAACTCATTCCTTGGGAATCATGGGGTGCACCATCTCTTAAATGGTGTTTCCAGCAGAGCTGAACGGGGGCAGAGAGACCAGATGTGCTCAGATAAGCTCTCTCCCATTCCCAGCTGGGAATAAACAACATCCTCACCTGCTGCTGTTATTCCAGAGGCAAACACCAAATCCTGTCCCTTAACGAGCCCCCTTTGTATCCTATGTATTCAAAGCTGTTACTCCAAACTGGTTTCTCCTCGTTTTCTGCTCACTTTGATTTCAAAGCTGTTCCCTGTTTTGCCTTCCCAGTGCTGCCTCCAGTGCTGGTGCCTCGGCACACGGAAATTCCGGCCGAATTCCCGCCCCTGGATGACTACAGCCACTCCATCCCAGAGAACACTAACTTCCCTGCAGGTATCGAGCCCCAGAGCAACTACATTCCAGGTACCTTGTGTCTTCCATACAGGGGTCAGAGAACACAGGGAATCCTGGCTGGGGATCCCAAACTGGGAATCTTTCTTTCTGTCGTTCCTCTGGAGCTAAAGAGTGCAGAAATAGCTGAAAATTGTAAATGTGGGCACTCACCATGGCTTTGTTTTGTTGGTTTTAAACTCACTTCTTCTTTCAGTGGTACAACCTCAGTTTATTGTGAAATGTAAACTGGATGTTTCTTTATCAGGTTGAGATTTGAATGAAATTCAGCCATTTTGAGTAAAACTCTCCAAATTTCTGATGGAATTGAGCTCTTCTATTTATGTATCTCTTTTACAAGCAATTTACACCTTATTTGCATGGACAAGTTATGCAGCTGCACTCCAGGAGAGGAGAAATATGTGGACAGAAAACTGCCTCCATGGCTTGAAGTTTCACGGGACTGAAAATCCGGATTTTTTTGTTTTCCCCCTCCTCTGTTATTCACAAATATGGATATCACCCTGGCTGTGCTGGCTCCTCCCTCCAGCAGCTTGAGAAAGAAAAGTAATAAAAAAAGAATTTGAGCTCCTTGTGAATGGCAAAGTGAATGTTTTTGGTGCCTAAAATCCAGACTTTTCAGTTGCACTGACAGTGTGATGATTTTTGTGCCTCCAGAGACTCCTCCTCCAGGCTATTTGAGTGAAGATGGAGAAACCAGTGACCACCAGATGAACCCCAGCATGGATGCAGGTGAGTCACCTTTGGGGTTTTAATTTGGTGGCTGTATCCCAAAGGAAGTTGAATGTCCAGGTTTTCTCTCATTGCCACAAAAAGAAGTAGCCAGGTTTGGAATGAGGGTACCTAATTTATGTTCAAATAATCCATATATTATGTTCAAATGGCCCATATTAATGTTCACATGTTATGGACCTCCCTCATTATAGAAATTAAAATAAAGAAACCAGCTCAGAACAGTGTGAAAGGAAAAGTAAAAATGGGCTGCACCACCTGTCTGCATCCATGGGACATCCAGGTACAGATACTGAAAATACAGGCCCAGAATTTGTGGCAAATTTACATGATTAAGGATAAAATTCTGGCAGATTTTTGGTGAGATCTGTGTAATCTCATCCAATACTCCATTGTCCCAAACCCAGCAGGATTGAGGACATAAAGTGTTATGGTTTTAATTTTATTTTGTCTGGCAATGTACACCCAAGCTCTTTAATGCCCAACTAACTGGGTTTGTCAGGGTGATACCTGAAAGTAAAACAGCCAAGTGCTGCTCAGTTTGGAAGATAAATGGGTTAAACTTCAGTGAATTCCCTGTGAAGGGGCAGCAAGTTGATATTTGAAAGCTCCTGTAAGGAGTAATAAACATCAGAGAAGCTGCAGTGTCAAAAATGAGCAGTGGGTTGTCCCTCCAACAAGCCTGGGCAGCACTGCAGATCCTGTGAATGTTTTTCCTGGTGCAGATTCTGTAGCAATAATTATCCCATCTTGATTTTCAGGTTCTCCAAACTTATCACCAAACCCCATGTCTCCAGCACACAACAATCTGGGTAAGCACATGATCTTGGGAGCTGGGTGTAATTACAGCCAAGAGGGTGACATTTGAATGATGCTGTCGAGCTTGTGCACTTTTAACAATATTCCAGTGGTTTTAAACTGCCAGAGGGCAGCTTTGGATTGGATGTGAGCAGGGAATTGTTCCCTGGGAGGGCGGGGAGGGGCTGGAATGGAATTCCCAGAGAAGCTCTGGCTGCCCCTGGATCTCTGGAAGTGTCCAAGGCCAGGCTGGAGCACCCTGGGGTAGTGGAAGGTGTCCCTGGCCATGGCAGGAGGTGGAACTGGAGAGGATTTAAGGTCCCTTTTAATCCAACTCATCCTGGAATTCTGTGATTCTGTGAGACTGAGCATGGTCTGAGCAGAGAGAAGTGGAGGAGGTTGGTTGCTGTGGGGTTGGAGAGTCCAAATAACCAGGGAATGTGCAGGAATGCTGGTGAATGGAGAGGTCATGGACAACATTCCTGGAGCACCAGAGGTGTTTGTGGCTGGGGGAGGTGCAGGGGAGGACTGTTCTGCCTCACACCAGCTGCTTTCCCTCACCCAAACTCAAGTTACTCTGCAATCTGGAGTTGTTTTCCCTCCCCCAGCTCCATCCTGGGCACAGGGAGCACATTCCAGTCCCAAGGGCTCTGTCAGACCATGGATGGCACTGACTCATTCCACACCTGTGACAGCAAACGGGAACCCTGAGGAGAAGGGAGAGCAGCTGAACCTCTGAGACACCATGAGAGCTTCTATGGCTCCCTCTGCACCTCTGTTATCTCAAAAATTCCACCCTTTATTTTCATTCTGATCTCCATCACTCTGAGCTCCTGCCCTATTTGGAATTGCTCTGCCGTAAAAATCCCTCTCAGCTCTGCCTGGCTGCAGGATCAGCTCCCCAACTGTTCATTAAGGCAGCAGACAGAGCCCACTTGAGACTACTCTGGAATAACCATGGCCATAAAGTTTACATATGCTTTTAATCCTGGCACACAGGACTTTGACACTGCTCCAAAATTTGTCAGTCATTGGCTGACTTGTAGATATCTTGGGGCTGTTGAACAGAGGATTTCTTTCCCCCCCTCCCCTTTTTTTTTAATATTGCCATAGTGACACAAAACTTTTATTTCTTTAACTGCTACAGCCCTAGAAGAGAATGCATGACTGAGACATCTTTATTTCATTTTTCCCACTGGGCTGCCTGGGAGCTGATGAGATTTTTCTTGCAATTTTTCCTTCTTTTTTTTTCAACCTAAAAATAAAAAGCCAATTCCATGTAACAAACTCAACCTGGCAAGTGGTATCTGCCTTACATAAGGCAGAAAGGAGTTCCTAGGAAACAGACCCCACATATCCTCCCCGACATGGACACTGGCTGTTAACACATCAGATGTCTCAGGTGCTGTCTGGGGACAAAAAAGAGGAGCAGGTGAAGCTGGTAAAGCACAAGCAATCTCTTTGTAGTCTGAGGAGCAGACAGCAGAGAAGGACTTTAATTTACCAGCATTTAAAAGCACCTTTAAATTCTTGCAGACTGTATTTATTGCTCTCAGGCAGGAGCTTCCACAAATGAAGAACTTCTTGTTGCTTTTAATTTCCTTGTAAATTTTTGCCTTTGAGGAAGCTACGAAATAATAAATGAAAGAGCAGCTGAGCCACACTTAAAAGTGTCCAAGGGCAAAATTGTCACCTCATGAGTGTTGTAAATATCTTATCTGCAGCAAGGGGCTGCTCCCAGGGAAATCAGACCTTCAGCCTGATGGTCACAGCCCAGGAAGGGGCTCTCTGGTCTCTCCACTTGGAGCTGTGGGTGGCTGGTGACCTGCAGCACTCCTGTAATTCCTGGATAAGCAGAACTCCACTGTCTAGGGCTGGACTTTGCGTTGCAGGAGTCTAATGAGGCTTTCTCTGTGTATTTGTGGGGAAAATGGAACAGAAATCCAAACCCCACAGCAGTGTGTGCAGGAGGGAGTTTCTCACCTCTCGAGCAGAGGGAGGCATTTCCAACTTAGCCATGAAGAAAACGATGTCCCAGGATTGCTTTGTTTATTTGAGCAGAACTACCTGAAGCTTTTAAGACAGTTCACTTTGTGTAAACTGAGCTTTGCTCTTAAATCCCATGGCCATATTCCAGGGAGTTCCAGAGGCAATAAAGCAGCACAAGGCAAACCAAGTGTGACACCAGGGGCAAGGTTGCCTCGAGGAGCAGGACAGGTTTTCCATGTCAGGCAGAAATGTGGGATGGAAGGAGCTCAGGGAATTTCATCTTGCCATTCCCAGGCACAAAAACATTGCAAGGTAACATATTGGGATTTTTTTTTTTTTAATCCTCCTTTCAGTTTGTGTGTTGGAGTTGGAAGTGTTGGAGTTTTGGTTCCAAATTACAGTTGTCAAGCTTTCAGTTGTCAAATATAAGCTGTAAGTGGAAGTCACAGATACCCAAGGATCTCTTCCCTATTGCTGAAATACGAACTGAGGGAAATACTAAAAACAAAATGAAAGGAGAGTTGCCAGCATTCTGTGGGCATTGGAAATGAAGTCAGGGAGTTGGGGCTGGCTGAGGAGCAGCCCTGTGGTCACACACACATTGTTGTTCCAGGGGGCCAACCCTTGGAGCACAGGAAATCCATTGTCAGGGATTGCTCCACAGAAGGACTTGACGCAGGAGCTGTCAGAGGAGTGAGCACATTGTCACAGCCCTGTCCTTCTGTCCCCTGTCCCTGGGTGCTGCCAGCCCTTCCCTGGGTGCAGAGGGAAGGGAGCACTCCCCTCTCTGCATCTCCTCGTTTCCAGGGAGGGAGTTGGGATTGTTACAGTTGCAAACATCTCTCAGTGAGTTCTGAGCCACACTGTGATCAAACACATTCCCTGAAACGAGGGTAACAACTTCCCTGGTGCTCAGAGAGGGGGAGCAGAGCAGGCAGCAGATTTTTCCCAGGACTTTCATCTGGCAGGGAGGATGCAGGGCTGGGACCATCCCAGCACCCCGGGGACACTTCTGACAGCAAAGCTGTTTCTGAGTCAAGGCTGAAATTGTGCAGGGATGATTCAGGCAGGATTTGCCTGGGTTTCATGTATCCTGTTTTATTGATTGTGTACCCTCACACAGTTCTTTGGCTTTAGCAGAGCTGCATTCTCTTCCTTTTCCCCAAACACAGAAGCCATAAATTGAAAATGAATATTTAGGACAGCTCTAACATAAGAGGGAACTTGCCCATCCCACAGCAGTTTAAGCTGAAGTTTAAATCTACAAATCACAGGAGAAAGCAGCATCATTAAAAACTTGGTTGCAGTTTTTTTGAGACAAACTTTTCCTCAAACTAGGATTTGTTGGTTTCTGTCTTTCCTCAAGCTGCAGATAAGCCAGAAATAAAATTTCTGTACATCCTTCAGTGAGGAATGCACAGTTCCCTTGAGGCCCAACCAGGTGGAGGTGGTTTCTGAAGGAAAGGACCACAAAACCATGGAGAAGTTTCAGTGTTTTTATAACTTGAATAGCACCAACCTGAGGATATTACTTAAGGATCAACACAAGTTGATTTTTCTGGAGCTGAGCAGCCTTTTGATTAGAAAAGCACTTGCTGTGGAGTAAGAGCCTAGTCATGTGGAACTGATCTGTTTTCTTTGGTGGGTGGACTCACCTTGGGAGGCTCTGGGCAGAGCTGATGTTTGCTGGGCCTCTCTCCAAACTGTGCTGGGCCCATGGAGCCCAGAGCAGTCCTGAGGTGGCCACAGCTGCTGCTGCTGGAAAAACTGGCCTGGTGTGGCAATTTGCAGTGGGCAAACCAAATGTGCCATGCAGGAGAAAAAGGCAGGGACAGTAAACTTGTGTCACTCTTGGATGTGTGAAATAATCTCTTTATATTATGAGCGGGGCTTGCTTTTAAGCTGTAAAATTAAAACATGAGGATGTGGTAGGTAAAAGAAGCTGGGAATGGGTATAAGCTCCACATTTCATGGATTTTGAAGCCTGCTAAGGATTACAGAGTTTCTCAGATGCACTTCTCTTCAATTCCTTATTTGCTGTCAGCAAAGCTTGTAACAAAGCAGAAACCAAAGTGATTTTCTTGATTATTGTCTACTTTGGGAACTCTTCCAGCAGTGGAGAGGAAGCCAAGGTGTCTTTTGGCTGCTCCAAACTGTGCCTGAAAATTATGGAGTAACAGGTACAGGTGAGAAAAGACTCCCAGACCTCTGCAGAGACCCTGGTCAGTGTGAGAGGAGGCTGGGGTGGTAAAAACCTGTCTTGGATTTTTTTGGAGTTGATTTAATAAGCCCCACATTCTCCTAAGCCCTGCAGGAGCAGCAGATGGGAAAGCCTACGGAAAAAGCTGGGGTTTGCTGCTTGATGTTAACTCCTTGGCCAGATGGGAGCTCTTCTGTTCTGTCTTTAAGCACCATTTGAATGGGGATGAAGTGATAAATTTGGGGGGAGGGCTGGAGGGAATTCTTCTCCTGTATTGGATGTGGGGAACAGCACTTAGGAATTGGCTGGGTCTGCTTTGCATGTCCCCTGCTCAGCTTGGCTATCAGCAGGGCTGGGCACCTCCTTGTGCTGCACTTCCAGGAAATTTGATTTGAGCCTTGCTCTGCTGGAATCTCCTCAGCCTCAGTAGGAGCAGTGAAATCATTCAGTGCTGTTGAGTGCCCACCCTGCCTTCCTGAGGCTGCCTCAGCTCCCTCTGCTCCTCAGTTTCAGCCCCTTGGCTTCGGTCCATGAGGCAAACCAGGACCCAGGGGAAGAGCTGAGCCTTCACCTGCTGGGAGGATGGATTTTCCTCTGATGGTTTGAGATCCTGTGCACTGGGAGAAAGTTTTTAAATCACTTCGATGCCAGTGTTAAAAAGGCAGTTTGGGGCATTATTTCAGACTCTGCTGGTTTTACCAGTGCCAGAGAGGTCACAGCAGGGTCAGTGAGAAGGAAAGTTGGATTTACTGGTTGGAAGTGCACAGATTTAGGATGCAGCACACCTGTGCTATCAACAGCAGGTTTGTGCTTTATTCTTTCCAAGATTTTCTACTCCTTTCTTTTCTTTGTCTCTTGAAGGAACTGGCTAGCTGAGAGTGATCCCACATTTCACAGTAAAGCTGAGGTTGTTTATTTCATTTCCCCCAAGTGTGAGGCTGCTCAGTGACACCCCATTTGCTAAGTGAGTAATGCCTTTGACTATTTGTGATTGCTCCACGTGCCAGAAGCTCCAGGGGTGATGTCACCTCCTTGCTGTGGTCCATTAAAATGAAACTTTGGTCGAAGTGAGCCTGAGGAATGAAGCAGAACAATATTCCAAACCAGCTGGGTTGTTTTGGTTTTTTTTTCATCCCCCTTTCCCTTGCTGTGGCTGACTTGGCTTTTGTTCGGTGCAGATCTGCAGCCCGTGACCTACTGCGAGCCAGCCTTCTGGTGCTCCATATCCTACTACGAGCTCAACCAGAGGGTGGGAGAGACTTTCCACGCCTCTCAGCCCTCCATGACCGTGGATGGCTTCACTGACCCCTCCAACTCGGAGCGCTTCTGCCTGGGTTTGCTGTCCAACGTCAACAGGAACGCGGCCGTGGAGCTCACCAGGCGGCACATCGGTAACTCCTGCTGCCACGCCTCTCAGCCCTCCATGGCCGTGGATGGCTTCACTGACCCCTCCAACTCGGAGCGCTTCTGCCTGGGTTTGCTGTCCAACGTCAACAGGAACGCGGCCGTGGAGCTCACCAGGCGGCACATCGGTAACTCCTGCTGCCTCCTCAGG
>VXBB01024199.1:70213-101093 GCA_013399915.1 Illadopsis cleaveri | reverse complement strand
TGAGCGGTAGGAGAATTCTCCCTCTTGCACAGGAGGGTCTTTCCTCCCTTGTTTTGGAGATTATTATACTCCAATCCCCAAAACCCACCAAGATTCAGAAATCAGATTTTAAATGCAGCAGACTCCTTCTGATCTGTGGAAGGATGAAAGCAACACATTCAGACAGGTATGTGAGACCACAGCAAAGGTTTATTTGAGCAACAAAATGTATTCTCCAACTTTGTTCCTTTATTAACTGAGATTTTAATGATTTGTGTAAACACTTATGGGCAATGTATGTGTCCTTGTACACAAAAGTCATCTCCAGCAAAAGGCAAGGATTTGGAAGTGCTGTGGAATTTCATTCTAAATCATTGAGTAAATCCACTAACAGTTGTGTCCAGCTGGGATGACTTTCAGAAGAAATTATGATTTTCATGTGTTAACTGATAGAAATGATGACTTTCATGTGTTAACTGATAGAACATTCATATGGAAAATATCAGTGTGCATGTGTCTGGAGGGAGCAGGTTTGGAGGGACCTGGCTGGGGCTGGAGGTACAATTCCAACTGGAGTTGGTGCTCCTGCCTCCCTCAGCTTGCCTGGCCCATGGAGCAGTTTATTGAAATGTGCAGTGGGACAGTTTCCATCACGGGTAGCTGAGCTGCTGGTTTAGAGCTGGCCGAGGGAACTGTCCCAGCCCCGGGAGCAGATTTCCCCCGAGGGAGCTATCCCAGCTCCTGGGGCGGTTGTTCCCAGTGTTTTTTCCCCTGAGGGAGCTGGCCCAGCCTCTGGGGCAGTTCTTCCTGGTGCTTTTGCCCCTGAGGGAGCCATCCCAGCACTAGGGTCAGTTTTTCTCCCTGAAGGAGCTATCCCAGCCCCGGGGGCAGTTTCTCTCGGTGTTTTTCTCCCCGAAGGAGCTATCCCAGCCCCTGGGGCAGTTTTTCCTGGCGTTTTTACCCTTGAGGGAGCTATTCCAACCTCGGGATCAGTTTTCCCCCCTGAGGGAGCCGTCCCAGCCCCGGGAGCAGGTTCTCCCGGGTTTTTTTTTCCCCTGAGGGAGCCATCCCAGCCCCGGAGTCAGCTTTCCACGCCCCCGCCCCGAGGGAGCTATCCCATCCCCGGGGGCGGTTTCTCCCGGTGTTTCCCCCCTGAGGGAGCCGTCCCAGCCCCGGGGGCGGTTTCTCCCGGTGTTTCCCCTCTGAGGGAGCCGTCCCAGCCCCGGGGGCGGTTTTTCCACCTGAGGGAACCATCCCATCCCCGGGGCCAGTTTCTCCCGGTGTTTCTCCCCGCTGACCCCCTGGCTGTGTCGCAGGCCGCGGCGTGAGGCTGTACTACATCGGCGGGGAGGTGTTCGCCGAGTGCCTCAGCGACAGCGCCATCTTCGTGCAGTCCCCGAACTGCAACCAGCGCTACGGCTGGCACCCGGCCACGGTCTGCAAGATCCCGCCAGGTAAGGGGGACAGCGCCTGAGGGGACAGTGCCTGAGGGGACAGCGCCTGCGAGGACAGCTCTGCTCCTTGGCACTGTGAGCATGGCTCTGGGCATCTCCAGGCTGCGGGAAAATCATAGAATGGGTTGGGTTGGTGCGTCTCCTTCCACACCTTCCCATGCTGCTTCCCATCCAGCCTGGCCTGGAGCGCTTACAGGGATGCGGAGTCCACAAATTCTCTGGGAAATCTGTTTTACTCTTTTAGAAGCCACTTGATGATTCCAGCAGGGCATTTTTATAGCTTAAGGGATGGAGGTGCTGCTGAAGGAAGCTGCTGTGGAGGCTCCAATAGTTGCACTACGTTCATCCAACAGAACAGAATCTAAGCACAGCTTAGAGCAGAATCTGCCACTTGTTCCTTCAGTGTTTTATCAGTCCATGGTTGTATTGTAATTATCTCATAGACACGTTGATAATTTTCTTTGTGCTCCTAAGTAGTGGTAAGAAGTTTCTCTTAATTTAGATTCACCCATAATAGATTTAAATTGTTCCTTTATTTCTGATCTCTACTAAAATCCCCTCCCTCCTCTGTGTGAATTAGTTTGTTCTAAAGAAATCACATTTGCAGACAACTTGTTGTTCAGTCTAAAGTTTTTGCTGAAAGATTACAAGATAATTTATTTCATCTATCTGGGAAGAAAAGGCTTTTTTTGTTAAATAAATGCAAAAAGCTGGTAAGAGAGGAGATACTGTTTGAAATGGAATTTGGTTATTTAGCGAAGCTTACACAAGCTGACTTTTTTACAGTTAAAAGCCTGTATATATTTAAAAACAGAACTTCTTTGTTTAGAAATATTTGAATTCTTTTCTTTTGAGAGGACATCCATATGCTCCAAGCTCTGGGCCATCCTAATGGGTTTCCTTTCTCAGATGCAGCTGCCAGTGCTGTGAATTATGACTTAATTCCCCACCACATCACAGGAGTCCACCCTGGCTGGAGTCAACATCTGCAGACATGAAAAGCCCACATTTCCGCTTGGGACCTAGCTCAGGCACAGTTTTTGGATGCCAGCTCTCCCCACTTTTGCCACAGTCTTTGGCTGCCTCTTCTTCAAATCTTTGCTGGGTTTGAAGCAGTTTCTTCATTGCCTTGTTGACAGGATCGAGTCATTCCCACTTTTCCCCATGGAGAGACCTGTTCCCAAGCACTCCTGAGGGCTGGGATCCAGCACTGGGATCCTCCTGGAGTTTATTCCTCCTTCCCTGAGCTCAGTCTGGCCCTGACACTTTCACCCTTCAAACTTCCCTTCAGACTCCCTGAGACTGCAGCCCCTGGGCTCTTCCCTGATTCCCAAAGTGGGCAGTGCTTCCTGCAGCTGCTGTGGTCACCCTTTGCTCCACACCAGCTGAGTCCAGCCCAGGAGAGGAGGCTCACAAGTGATTTTTAGCAAAACACAATTCATCCCACTCCAAATGTTGTTTTTCAGCCTTGGCCCATGTGTAATGCCACATGAGCCTTAGCTGAGTGCCTGGTTTCAGAGTTTAACTTGTTTATGGTTATCTGGGAGAAAGCAAATGTAGTGACAGTTTTTAAAAGAGTGGGGCATTTATTTATTTATCCAAACCATGAAGGATGTTATTATATTTCACCTTTCTCCCCTAAGAACAGTTGAATAAGTTGTTCTCAGTTGTTTAGCTGGTGCTAAACATCAGGGGGAAAACTTAAAAGGAAAGTATTTGGCAGGTGAGAGTGAAACTGGAGAGAGGATTTTAGCAGGAGCAGCCCTGCCACCAACCCCTGGCAGCCTCTTTAACCCTCAGAGCTGCTTCCTGGTGTGTCTGAGTGGTTTCACTTCAGAACTTCCCCATTCTGTGACAGACTCTGTGTCAATCCAGCACCAGGGAGCTCCTGTTTTTAGCCTTCCTTGCCTCCAGGCCCTGCAGGGATCTCTGCTGTTGAGTGTTCAGTCATAGTCAGTCTTTAAATTACAATAGGAAGGAAATAGTGTCCAGGAGAGAGAAGGTTCCACGGGAGGGTCCCAAGCCTGGTCTCTCCAGTCACAATCTGCTGGGGGGAGCTCCAGCATTCAGAATTCTCTCCTTTTCCTTCTTACTGTGAAAATGTGTCAGCCTCAGTTCCTGTCTCTAGGCTCTGGGGACATGGGAAAGCAGCCTGGAAAACCCAGAATTCTCAATCCCATCAAGCCAACGCCTTGTCCTTGCTGTGTCCTTTCCCCCAGGCTGTAACCTGAAGATTTTTAACAACCAGGAGTTTGCTGCCCTGCTGGCACAGTCGGTGAACCAGGGCTTCGAGGCCGTGTACCAGCTGACCCGCATGTGCACCATCCGCATGAGCTTCGTCAAGGGCTGGGGCGCCGAGTACAGGTGGGGATCTGCTCCAGCTGGGACAGCCCTGCAGAGCTCTCAGGGCTGTTTGGGAAAGGGGAATCAGCCCAGTGTCTGTTCAGAGACATGGATGGGTTGTGGCTCTTGGGAATGGGTCAGGGATCACCCCAGGCTCTGCTCCTCCCACCCTCCAGCTCCCAGCTGGGAGAGCCCTGCAGAGCTGTTAGTGCTGTTTGGGAAAGGGGAATCAGCCCAGTGTCTGTTCAGAGACATGGATGGGTTGTGGCTCTTGGGAATGGGTCAGGAATCACCCCGGGCTCTGCTCCAGCTCCCACCTGGGACAGCCTTGCAGAGCTGTTGGTGCTGTGTGGGAAAGGGGAATCAGCCCAGGAACCTGGATGGGTTGTGGCTCCTGGGAAGGGGTTGGTCTGCTCTCTTTGTGGGATACACCTGGAAGGCCACATGTCGTAGGAACCAGAAGCTTTATCTGGAGCGTGCAGATAAATCCAAATGGTCCGTGTAGGAAATATGACATTTTTTCCTTAAAATTAGATATGTATTGGATAGTTTTGAGTGTCTTAAGACTGCACTTCTATCAAGACAGGATTACAGAATCCTGGAATGGTTTGGGTTGGAAAGGACCTTAAAGCTCATCCAGTGCCACCCCTGCCATGCACAGGGACACCTTCCACTGTCCCAGGTTGCTCCAGCCTGGCCTTGGGCACTGGCAGGCATCCAGGGGCAGCCAGAGCTTCTCTGGGCACCCTGTGCCAGGGCCTCACCACCCTCACAGGAATTCCTTCCCAGTATCCCATCTAACCCTGTCCTCTGGCAGTGGGAAGCCATTCCCTGTGTCCTGTCCCTCCATCCCTTGTGGAAATGCAGTGTGAGAGTGAGTGCTTCCCATGGGTTGGACTTAATGCTTCTTTTAGCAGGGACTAATGGGATTAACATAAAAGCAGATTGGCTTGAAAAATTTCTGTTTGAAAAAACCATGAGAGTTGCTGCAAAATGATAGCTAAATATTATAGTTAAAATTATAGTTAAAATATAGTTAAATCTCTTGATTCTTTCCTTGGGGCTTGCCACAGGGCAAGTGGGAGAATGTGGGTGCAGCAGGATCAGTGTTTTTCCCAGTGAATACTGAGGCTACAATGGAGATGCAGGAGGTCTGGTGTGTGGGATGGGTGATGTGGTTACTCTGAGCCCACAGGGACACTGGAGATGCTGTGGGAACAGAGTATCCCATAGTTTGGAGCAAACATCCGAGGGGAGAGCAACCAGGGATGGATGGTACAAGCAGGGGAAATGAAATTCAGTGGAAAATGGATGTTGTTTTCTGAGAGGGAAAGCTGGTGAGGATTTAAGCCCAGAGTGGTGTGGAAATATTTGACTCTGCACCCTTTAAAGCTGTGGCCTCACTCACAGCTCCGTGGGGTCGCTGCCATTACAGAGCTGCTCCCGCGGCTCTGCAGAAGGGGGAGAGGCCTCAGGATCAGCTGGAGCCCGGGCCCTGCACGTTGCTCTGCCCCTTTCTTCATTTCTCCAGATGTTTGGAGTCCATTTTGTTTTGAAATCGTCCTGAGCTGGGGCCAGAGCAGCTCAGGGCTGGCTCCCAGCCAGGCCCTAATGAGCTCCAGACGAGCGTGACTTACGGAAAGTCAGGATCCCGTGGGGCTCTGCAGGCACCGAGAGCTGCGCTCACACCGGAGCTGCTCTCCCCATCCTGCCTCTCCTTGCCACAGATTCCTCCATCTGATTCAGAGGTGAAGATGTTCCTGTGGGAGCAGCCAGAGGAATCAGTTCCCTGATTCCTGGTTCAGCTTGGGCAGTCTGGATGGGGGGTGTTCAGTGCTCCTCTGTGCCAGGGATATGCTGAGGGGAAGGGGGAGAAGCCAATTCCATGAGCAGCCTGTGATGGAGAGGGACAGGGATGGTGGTGGGAGCTCAGGGCAGCCCCCTGAGCACAGGGTCCCCTTTTCACCCCTGGTTTGTCCCTAGGTCCCACAGATTCCACGTTCTCTCCCACCACCAAATTCCAAGGATAGCTTCTGTGGGAAATGGAGGTGTAAAGCGAGACTGTTTCCAGGCTGTTTCTCCTGCCTTGTAATCTCCCTCCTCCACAGCAGCTGTCCCTGCCTGGAACAAGACCTCAGCCATGCCTCAGCAGAGGAGGGAGAGCCCCTGGCTCCATGTCTTAGTCTCCCTTTCCTTCATTTCCTGCCCATCTCTTTGTGCTTTGCCATCTGGAGATACCCATGGGGTCTGGGTTCAGGGACAGGGACAGAGGAGGGGAACAGGGATTTGTGCAGGGGAAGGTCAGAGCAGGTGAGCTCTGGCCCAGCAGGGCCCATGGATGCAGGAAAAGGAGTCTGGAGGGCTTGGGGTGAGCTCTTCCCAGCACTTCCACTTCTGCTAAAACCCAAAGGTACAATAAAAAGTGAATGTCCTTGTCTTGTGCATGGGAAAACTGAATATATTTGGTGAACCCAGACCTTGCTGTCTAACTAGGAAAGGTCTGCAAAGGAAAAATGGATTTTGCTTAGATCAGCACCTTCCTTCAGGGAACCAGCTGCCTATTCTCAGGAGTCTGAGCAGTAAATAGCAAGTTGCTCCTGTGGGATCATAACAAATATGAAGGGACAAGGTGGGTTTTTAAAAGAAATCAGCAGCACAGGCCAGAGGCTGTTCCAGAGGAGGGACATTCCTTTGGCCAGGACGGTTGTGTGAGCAGGAGGGAAGGCTCAGGAGCTGGGAAACTTTTACAATTGTGAGTTCTGTCAGTCACTGTGGTGTTGTGTGCTCTCTCTCCCCCTGGCAGGAGGCAGACTGTGACCAGCACTCCCTGCTGGATCGAGCTGCACCTCAACGGGCCCTTGCAGTGGCTGGACAAGGTCCTGACACAGATGGGCTCCCCCAGCATCCGCTGCTCCAGCGTCTCCTAAGGAAACTCCTCCTGGGGGCCCGTGGGGGGAGCAAAGACTCTGCAAAACCCTTAGCCAAGGCATAGTAAACAACTCCCCAGTTACTCAAGCGATGAGAAAAAAAATCTGCTTCAAAAACAAAAAAAAAGAAGTGGGTTTTCTTTGTTTTGTTGTTGTTGTTAAATACCCATTTAAGCCACTTCCACTGAAACTGTCGGCACTTTGGTCAGGATGCTCCGGGGCCACTGCAGTTGGAATTTGGAGCTGGAGTTGGTGAGGAGGAAGAGCTGGATGTTGTTCCAGTGGAGAGCAGGCAGTGCCCACCTGGCCTTGGGCTGTGTGAGCACACAGGAGCCATCCCAACTCCAAGGAAACTTTCCCTTCCCTCACACAACTCCAGGCTCCTGCAGCACCCCAGGAACACCAGAGCCTGTGGGATTCCAGGATGGGAGCACCAGAGCCCCTGGCACTCCAGGGCTGCTCCTGCTCGTGCATGCCTTCACCACCCACCTGATCCACACCAGCACTGCAGCAGCAGGGGGGAAGGAGGCATTGCAAACACCCAAGAGAACCAATTCCCCTAGGAATGTTCTGAAAAGGAAGGAAGTTCCCACACTGGACTTGCAGCCTTGCCTGATGTCAGAGGAATGATGACACCCTCATGGATCAGCCTGGATTCACATGGAGCAAAAAGCCCAGTTGGAGGCTCTTTGTGGTGGTGCTGCAGCGATTTTTGACTGGAGCTGCTCCCAGAGGTTCAATTGTCCTGTGGGGAGCCCTGCCTGGGGCAGTTCTCTGCAGTGTCTGCATTAACTGCAGCAGCTCTGGGCTGTGTTTTCCCAGTCTCTGCCTCTCCCAAAGCCCCAGGGGCTCCATGTCCAGGTGGAGCAGGGCTGGAATGTCCAGGCCTGGCTGGAGCAGCCCTGGAGGGGGATCCTTTGCTGTCACATGCAGCAGCCAGGACATCTCAGACACAACCAGCCCTCTGTGTGAAACTTGTTCCAGCTGATGAAAATGCTCTAAGATGTGTTTTTGCCTGGGGAAATCAGGAGAGTGTGTGTTTACTTGTATTATAAAACGTTCATTTTAAACATACATGCTCCAGACTGTTTAATATTTTTTATCCCTGCAGCAACTGTTGTGGCAAACAACTTCCACAACTGGAAAAAAACCCTTAGCACTTGTTTTTATGGTTCACATTTGCCAAATAAGTCTCATAACTTTGTCAGTGCTGTCCAATTATCTGTTTCTTTATATCTGCAGTGAATATCTTAAGCATTTGTGCCAAAATATTAGAGGGGGAGGGGAGAAAGTGATAATCAGTTTCCTATGGAAATCTCTTTTTTTCTTGTTTTTTTTATCTATGAAAGACAAACAAGCTGGATGTGGCTGTGGGAAGGACTGACTGGGATGGACTTGTGGATGGTTTTGATAAAGCTTTATTCCTGATCCACTGGGGGAACTGATTGGATCCAACACCCACCAGGAATTTCCATGCACCTCCTTTTCCAACTGCTCGTTCCTGTGAGACCTGTGCCAGCCTCTCCTGGTTTGCCAAACCCCAGCACTCCTGGAGCTGAGGGGACCAGATGCCACCAGAACAGATCCCAGAGGCCACTGCTGCTGCTTGAAATGCAGATGAAGGGATGGTTTGGGGAGTTTCCTTCCAGAAACAAGGAATTCCCTTGTTGAAACATCTGAAATGTAAATGCTTAGGAAGACTCTTAGTGGTGGATGTGCTCCTGGTGGACTTTGGAATATCCTCTGGCTGAGTCTGGACTGGAGCTGTTCTGTGCAGCACAGCAGAAGCAGCACTGGAGGCTTGTGGGGTGTTTAATTTGTTAAATTTTACAATGTGTCTGATCCGAGTTACACCTCTGACTGCACAGACTGGGGCAAGAAGAGATCTGTATAAAATAGGATTTTTTTGGGGTCATTTACAAAGGTCTGTTGTCATCATGGGTTGGTTCAGCTTTGGTTCAGATACAGGTTTCTAACATAGCTGCAAAGAAAAGTTTATCCTGAATTTTGTAGAAATATTTGACTTTTGGCTGTTTACATGAGAGGGGGAAAAATCTGCTCTGTAAAATGGCCCCGGGTTTTCTCCATGAGTGTCTTATTTGCTTATTTTGGTGACAAATGTTGTTGTTGTTGTTGTTGTTGTTGTTGTTGTCCTCATAATCACAGAGGAAGTTGGACTCTGGTGCCTCCTGCATTAACCACAGAAATGACATCTGAAATTCCAGAGGCAGGATTACAGGTGATGGTGTGAGCAGGAGCCCAGCCTGATCCAGAGGCCATGAGTGGGAATAAATCCCAACTTTAACATGAAATTTGCATACAGAGTCACCTCAGCCAACCTGGATTTCTGCTGGGAACAGAGCTACAGCTCCTTGCTAAAGGATAATTAATTGCTGACCATTATTAATTGAGGCCTTTTGAAACCCAGGATTCAAATGATGCATAAAAACTTGGGTTAATCTCCCCTCATCATCCCTTAAGTAAAATGACTTCCAGTGGAAAATGTGAGCTGGCCCAGCAGTGCAGTGAGATAAAGGGGAGATTATCTCCACTCCAGCATTAATTTCCTCTCTCCCCTTTGTTTGCTGCTCCCTGGTTCAGAAAAGCTCTGGAGGTTCTGGAGTCACCTTGGGGAGCCCAGCAGAGTCCTGGGCCTGGACAGGGGAGGGGATGAGGCTGGGCTGGGGGTGAGCCCAGGGATGTTCTGCCCACGCTGCCCTGGATGGTCACAGTGGCTGCAGATGGAAGTGAATTCCTGTTCCTGTGGCCAGCAAGGACAGGGAGCAGGGATTGGCCTGGGGTTGGTGGAGGGCCCTGAGGGCACTGGAGGCTTTGTTTGATTTCTCCTAGAACTTGATTAAAGCAGCTTTGGTGTGGAGCTCAAAGGGGTGGGAGCAGCCGTGCCCAGCTCAGATTGCAGCTCCAGGCTGGAATATCCTCTCATTTCATGGCAGGCTGGGCTGCTTTCACCAGGATTTCACCCATTTCTGTTCCTCTAGTGTCAGTAGCAGGACCTTTGACTCTTCCTTGGTGTGGCAGAGGACACTCAGGGCCCTGTGCTTTTGCAGGCTCTGTGATCTGTTCATTCTTAATGTATTGAATTGCAGGTTGTATTTTGTGTTAAGCTTGCCTTAGGAGTAATCCAATGCTGTCCATTTGATTTAATCTCCAGCAATCAGTGTGCATATGCAGAGAGATGGAGAAATCCCATAATAAGGCATTTCCCTGGAGCTCTGGCTGCCCCTGTGTGCCAGGAGAAGGCTGAGGGAGCCCCTGAGTTACTCACAGTTTGCTCCCCCTTGGATCAGGGTAGTTGAACCTGCAGGATCCTCTGCAGGGTAAAGGATGTTCAGGACTCGCCTCAGGCAGCAATGGTGACCCCTGTGCCTTGAGCTGCTTCCTGACTGTAAAAGCAGGAAGAACCCAGGCCAGGGAAGGAGCTGAGCCACATCTCACAGCATCCAGGAGTTCTCTGAGGTACTGGAGGCAGGAGGATGGAATTTCATGGCTGTGCTAAGCTGGGGTGAGAATCGGGCCCTCTCCAGTGGTGTGGTTGAGAAGTTCAATGTTTTTTACTATGTACCTGCTTTTGTATTTATGTGTCTTTCTCGAATATTCAGATGAATTCAATATTTAATTTTTAGCAGAAGGGGCAGTTAAGGACCCAGAGTATTAAATCTTCCATCTGCTCCTTGCTGATAATTGCTGGAAATGAGGAGTTTGTGATGTGAGAACAGAGCTGAGCACAAAGTCCCCCGAGCCCTCGGGAGCCACGCTGCTGCTGCTGCTGCACCAGCTCGGGGTCCCAGAGGGACTTTGTGAGCTTGTGAGAGGGGCTTGATGGGGCTTTAAAAACCAAGACTTGTTCCTCCAGAGCTGCCTGGGTCACCTTCTGCCCCTCCAGAACGGGCTGGGTCACCTTCTGCCCCTTCTAGACCTGGCTGGTTCCTGTCCTGCTCCCTGCAGACCAGGTGGGTTCCTGTGGAGCTGCAGCCCCGCAGGGTCCGTGCTGGGACAGCCCAGCTCTGTCCCTGTGTGGGTGCTCAGGAGCTGTTTGTGTTCAGAGTTCAGAGCTCCTCCATCCCTGCCCAGCTGTGCCACCTCCTGCTTTCCCCTGCAGCCTTTACTGCGTGTTACTCGAGGCCTGTCCCATGTACGCCCTCCCCTTTCCATGTGGAACTGTAAGGTCTGTTTTTGACATTTTAATAAACTTTGATTTGAAAACCGAGGCTCGTGAGCAAATCAGGGTGTTGGAGGAATGTATTTAAGGACACAGATTGACAATTGGGGGTGTTGCCATGACAGGTAATTGGGACACAGCAGCATCCTTAGGTTTGTGCAGTGAAGGTTCCCAGTAAAGCACACAAGAGCTCAGTGACAGGTAAGACCCTCGTTCTTTTTACAGCTGGGACAGGTTTGTTCAAGAATTTAAAGCCAAGTATATAAAAAATAATTTAAAAATTGCATTTAGTTCTTTTAACTAACAGGACTCAGGGGTGAGCAGAAATGGAGTTCTGTGCTCCAAGGATTTACTGTCCAATTCCTGGAGAAGTCACACACAGCTGAGCATTCACATGTTCAAACTGCCACTGGAATTCCACCATAGGGCTGGGAACTGGGGAATTGTTAGCAGCTCAGGGAATTGGGGAGCTCTGTTAGCAGCTCAGGGAATTGGGGAGCTGCAGAGGAGCATTCCCTGCTCAGCCCGCAGTGTCCTGTCATGAGCAGACCCTGAATTCCTGCCGTGTCTCCATGGAGGAGCTGCAGTTCGTGCTGCAGACACGAGTCCAGCCAGTAATTCCTGGAGAAAACCCTGAAGGAACAGATTCCAGGCTCGCTCCGTGCTGGGCCGTTCCATGGCTGCACTGTGCTCCTGGTGGAGTTTTCCTGGTGAACCCCCAGGCTGGAATTCTGGCTGTCGGTGCTGAGCCGTGGTCTCCCAGTGCCCGGGGGCAGAATTCCAGCAGCCCATGGATGAGGGCGGCAGGGCAGGTGCCACCCCGGGGGACAGTGACAAATCCCTGGCATTCCATGGCCTCGGGGCAGGCACTCTGTGGAGAGCCCCGGGAAGGAGCCAAGGCACACGGCGATCCATGCTGTGAACTCCTCACGGCCCCCCGAGGGTTTCACTGGAATTCTCTGCTCTTGGGTTGTTTTTCCTGACAGGATTTACGAGAACACTTTTTCCACTCAGCTTTCCAGCCATGTGGTAATGAAGGGTCTGGTCCAGGCTTTGTGCTGGGCTTGCCAGGACTCAGCAGGCTGCAGGGAATCCGTGTGCAGCTGGGGGCTCTGCTGGTGGTTACCTGGATCCCAGTGTCTCACTGGAAATGGGGAGTGGGAGAATTAAAAATCTCAAACCCTCAGCCAAAGTGAAGAGTGAATTCCTGAATTCCCATTGCCTGGAATGTGGTTCAGGCCAAAGCTGCTGACAGGGTTGGGTCAGTGGCAGGGAAGTCTCTGCCATCCCAGAGCTGCAGCTCTGGACTGGAGCTCCCAGCTGGGACAAGGGTGTCGAACCTGGCAGGGTGGGACTGGGTGGCCTTTAAGGGCACTTCCAACCCAAACCACTCCGGGATTCTGTGGAAACCAACTGGGAATTCTTTTGTTGTTGCTACACAAAGAGGAACTGAATGACAGATACAACTTTACTTTTCCGCTAACGCCCCTTTTATTCATTTCTGTAACGTCTTACTTTGTAAAGAAATTCTGTAGCCAAACCCAAAGGGTCTCTTCAGAAAAACCACAAACAACCCACAAAAAAAAAATAACCACCAGCAAAGTAAACCTTGATTTTAAACCACAACACAATAACCTCAGAGGATCATTAAATTATTTCCCAGTGTCTCCAGCCACACTTCCTGCCTCCGTGATTTGTGCCCCCACAAGACCCATATTTACAATAAATCATGTTTGAAAGAGTTCTGAGGATGGGAATGAGCTGCTGCTACCTCATAAAAAGGCAGCAAAGCACTGGATTTAATTGATATGATCTCACTAAATTTAAAAAGTCACATGTCTATCACGTCTAAAGAATGGGTTTATAAAGTGTCCAAGTCTGTTGTTTTCTTCACTGCCTCCACTCTACTCCCTTGGCACTTTGGCCATTTATCAGCATTGCACAACAAAGATTTAGAAAGGGCAGAAAAAAATCTTCAACTACCAAGAAACCACCCTGGAGACCATTCCCTGCTCGGAATGAGCCACCTCCAGGTCTGTGTTACATTCTCTGTGCTGGGAAAAAGATGAGGAGGATGGGAGAAGGAGTCACAGCAAGGCCCAGCTTGGGTGTTCCTGTCTCTGTGTTCCAGAACTCTTCCCAGACCAGGTGTTTCACCGTGGGGCAGCTCCTGCTCAGGCTTCAGCTCAGAAACACTTCCCAAACTGCCAGTGAGGCTTCAGTTCTTGTCCTTAAACTGCACTTTTATCCCAGGAAATGATTCCCAGCATTCCAAGAAACTGATGATGCACATTCACCTTTGCTTCATCATTAGGAAGGGCATTCAGGGAGCACTGTGGAAGTGCCTGCAGAATGTAAAACCACCCAATAATCAATGGCAGACCTCTGTCCTGGGACTCAGGGACTATGGGGACATTGGAAAAATTCATTTTGAAATTCCTGATTGATGAGGGTGCTTAACAGGGTAGATGTTCTGATGGATAAGGCAAAGTTCTTGGGGCCAGACTCTTCCATATGGGAATCTGTTGGATCCTCTTCCCACTGATCCATTACCTGTGCCTGTAGCAGAGAAGGAGCCAGGGTGGCATTTCCCCTTTGTCCTCCTGCTCCTCACCAGGCTCCACCTTCCTTCCATGCAGTAATTCCAGAGGGTCAGTGCCCTGTGCTGCTGTGGAAGTGATGTGGGCTCGATCCAGGGAAAGGGAATTCCTTCTGAGCCCTGTGCCTGATGGACACACAGCAGTGTGGGCACTGAGCTTTGGGATCCAGTGCTGGGAACTGAGGCCAGAGCTCCCCAGAGCAGCTCTGTGCATTCTGCCAGGCCTTGCAGCAGGTTTGGGCAGGGAATTCCACCCCTGGAGCAGCAGCTGCAATTTGGCATTTCAACCCAAGTTTAGTTTCTAATGGGAATGCAGGGAGTGTGGACAACACCTGACATTCCAGGGAAGGCTCCCATCCTTACAGAGGCAAAATCCCAACAGGATCTGAGCCCAGGGCCACTTGTCATGGCTTTGGCACTTGGCAAGATGGAGCTCTGGCACTGCCTCCCCCACAGGGCACAGCTCAACTCTTCCTCCTCATGGCTCATCCACATCCGCTCAGTCTGAACTGGGAAAAGCTCCATGAAACCATCCCAGAGCCCCAGAGCTGAAAACTGGAGTTTGGAATTCAGGAGTCACTTCCCAAGCCCCAGCCCTGTGTGCAGAGATAACTGGGAGCACATTTGTTTATTTAAGCCCCAGAGAGGAAATTATAAAAATGTTCATTTGAAAAATGTAAACTCATCACTATTTCCTTGAACCACACATGTGTCACCTTCCAAAGTCCTCTGGGAGAAGAGAAAGGACAGTCAGCCAAAGCCTCTGGTGCCAGGAGATGTTGTGGAATGTGGAATATGGGGAATGCTGTCACCAAGGGAAGCAGCTACAGTTAAATGGGGTTTTTGGCAATGAGCACTAATTCAGGGAAGGATCATTCCTTTGGGATTGCTCTGGCACTTCCAGCTACAGAGGAATTCAGTTTTCTTCATCTGAGGAGAGACCTTCAATCTCATCCCTGTCTCCTCCAATCGCCATCCAGAAGGCTTTGGCCACCTACAATGGCAAAAAAAGATGAGAAAGGGAGAAAATTCCCATCAGATGACTGCAGATTTTGTATTTCCCATCCAAAGAGCAGAAACTGAGCAGCAGCTAAATCTGGCAAGCAGGTGTTTAAATGCAACACATCCTCTCTGAGGTTAAGGAATTTCAGCAATGATTCAGGTCATGGGAGGCACCTGTGATACAAAACCTGAGCTATTTAAGGCATCATTACATTTTCCAGGAGATCCAGACTTTTCCATTGACTTGTGGAGACTGGCCAGCACCCCCAGTGACTGCAGGGCTTTCAGCTCACAATTCAGAAAGGGGAAAGTCTTTTCTTTATGGCAGTGGGGTGGAATGAGATGATCTTTAGGGTCCCTTCCAACCCAAACCACTCCAGGATTTTATACTTTCCTAGTATTTCAAACTTCCAGGTTATTCAATTTTTGGGAGAAACCTGACAAGTCTTCCCTAGGACTGTGTGTTCTCCCTGCTCTAAATCCAGGAACTCTCCAGGAGCAGGAACCCATTTTCTTGATTCCCACCCCAATTCCCAAGGCTCACCTTCTCTGCGTGCAGCTTCCTCTGCTGGTGAGGCAGCGTGGCAGCTTTGTCTGTGGGGAAGGAGAGGATTTGGGATGTGAAGCTCAGGAGTGAGCAGGGACAGGAACACCTCCTGCACCTGGGTTTGGGAANGGGACAGGAACACCTCCTGCACCTGGATTTGGGAATTCCCAGAGCACTCCTGCACCTGGGTTTGGGAATTCCCAAAACCCTCCTGCACCTGGGTTTGGGAATTCCCAGAACACTCCTGCACCTGGATTTGGGAATTCCCAGAACACTCCTGTACCTGGATTTGGGAACTCCCAGAACACTCCTGCACCTGGGTTTGGGAACTCCCAGAGCACTCCTGAACTTGGATTTGGGAATTCCCAAAACACTCCTCAACCTGGGTTTCTGAATTCCCAGAGCACTCCTGAACCTGGATTTGGGAATTCCCAGAGCACTCCTGCACCTGGGTTTGGGAATTCCCAGAGCACTCCTGCACCTGGGTTTGGGAATTCCCAGAGCACTCCTGCACCTGGGTTTGGGAATTCCCAGAGCACTCCTGCACCTGGGTTTGGGAATTCCCAGAGCACTCCTGCACCTGGGTTTGGGAATTCCCAGAGCACCTCCTGCACATTTAGGCAACTCCCAGAGCAACATCTGCTGCTTTCAAGAGCATTATCAAGATGAAAGGCAAATGAATGGAAAGAGCAGCTACTTCTAAAGGACTTCAGGCAGGAGAACAGGAATTTCACAGCTTCCCAAGTCACTCCTGGCTCTCTCTGAGCCCCTGGAGGAGGTGCCAGAGCTCAGGTCCATCTCTCCTGGTGGGTTACCTTTCATTTCTTTCAGCTTTGAGAAGAGCCTCTCGAAGTTCTCCAGGTCCCCATCCCTCGTGGTCAGGCTGGCCAGCTCCTGGATGTCCATATCCAGCATGGGATCTGAAACACAGCTTGGTTGAAGAGAAATGATTCTGCTTTCTCAGCAGCAAACCAGGATTTTAACAGCTGCAAATCCCATTTGCAAATTCCAGTGTCGTAAGAGAAAGAATTTTGTTTTACTGATTTAACTTACTGATTGCTCAGACAGACAAATGACAGGATTGTTACAGTGCTGATTAATTTTATGGAAGGAATTCCTCCCTGTGAGGGTGAGGCCCTGGCACACGGTGCCCAGAGAAGCTGTGGCTGCCCCGGGAGCCCTGAAGTGCCCAAGGCCAGGTTGGATGGGGCTTGGAGCAGCCTGGGACAGTGGAAGGTGTCCCCGCCCATGGGATGGGATGAGCTTCAAGGTCTCTTCTACCCCAAAACATTCTGGATTCCATGATTCTGTGATACATTACGTGTGAGCTCATCCAGTATTTCAGATTTCTTGCTGATTGCAGAATGATCTGTCCAGAAACAGCCAGAGAGTGAATCCAAGAGTGATGAGCTGTGCTGAGAGCACAACACACACTCAGCTCTCACACACAGCTGGTGAGGCAGTCCCATCTCCTGGAATGCTGCAGTGATTGAAGGGCTCTGCTGGCTCTGGCAGTGCCTTTGTGCCCCGTGTTTCCCTGGGCAGGAGCCAGGGGGGCTCTGTGGGTCTGTCCCTGCCAGGTGTGGATGCTCCCAGCTGAGCTGAGCTCACCTGTAGCACTGTCAGGCTCCAGGCTGTTTGTGCCAGCTCCATCCTCTCCCCCATCCAGCTGGGATTCTTCCCTGTCTCCTGGGGATGGCTTGGACTGCCAGGAAACACAGACATTTCAGTATCCAGTAAGGCATGAACAAACAGCAGCAGCAAATCAGGTGCTCCCTGCTTTTCCTTCCAAACCTTGCACTTTATCTCAAAGTGTTACTGCCATGAAAAGCCACTTCTGGAAACTGGTGCTGCATGAAGGGATTTCAGGATGGGTTTGTTGGGGTTTTTTTCGAATAACACCATGAGATGACAGGTTTTGTTCTGCCCAAAAGGAGATAATTTGGATATAATCAAACCCATCCTGAATGGAGCTTTTAGTGCTCTTTCCTCCATGGCACAGTGGGGAGGTCCCAGGCACCAGCCCCTGGACAAGGGAGGGCCTGAGCAGAGCAGGAATTACTGGAATTACTGTTTACTTCTGTCTCCGGGGTCTCTTCACAGCCACGGCTCCTGTTTGCTCCTGCCAAGCTGCTGAGGAGACCAAAGCCCTGGGTCCTGTCTGCAAACAAAGCACAAAGTGCAAAATTACTGCAAATACTGGCACTGCCCAAGTGGGAGTATTTCACAGCACCATGGAGGACTGCCAGTGCACTTGAAAACAGGTTTTTAGCAGAAATGTCACATCATCTCTAAGCTTTAAACTGTGTTAGCAACGTTTGCTGTTAAATATTCCCCCCAGGGAAGAGATGTGTGAGCCACAGGAGATGTGGGGTCTCTTTAAAGCTTGCTGGAAGTCTCTGTTCCGTTAGGATCTGAGCTGGTAAATTCCTAAGGAGGCAGCTGGAAAATCCAGCAGCAGAATTTGCTGTTCCTGGTGCCCAGGTTTAACCTCCATGGGCAGCAGCACCAAGTTTGGGGTTGGATTCAGGAAAGGAAATGAGAGCCTTTGTCACACATTGTCTAAACAGGCTGAGCACGACAATAATGGCAAAAAAATCTGTTAAATATCTAATTCAGAATTCCTGGGTGGATTCATCCATCAAATCCAGGGTTTCTCCCCACTGCTGGCCTAGGGTGTATCTCAATGCTGTTTTAAAACCCAACCTAAAAAGTGATTTCAAACCTAAACAGTCATCTAAGATAATAAATGTGGTGCAGTATTTTTAATTTAAACTGGCTGTATTTTTAAATCTGTTTTATATAAAACTATGTGCATGAGTGATATGATGAGGTGTTTTTTACTAAGTCAGGTTTTTCTAAGTCAGTTTACTACTCAATACAAACTGGCCTTGCACTGAGTAGTAAAGATTTGCAGTTAGACAAGGCACTCGGGAGATTTTTCTGCAAACCTTTGTATTTCAGTCAACTAAAACTGAAATAATGTGAAGTTTTTGTACCAGAAATAGCCAGGAAACAATGACTTCTGCCAGAAGAAAGATTTAACATTACTTTTTAAAAGAAGTATGTTCTAAATTATTACACTCATGACTAAGCTCTAGACTCAACTGTTGAGGTGATGTCACTGGGATGCTCTGTCCAAATTTCCTTGCCATTTCTCCAGACTCTCATTTTGAGGGGCTGGATGTGTAACTGAGCCCATCCAGCACTGACACAAACACATCCCATTCCTGAGCCCCTTCCCTGCTCCTGCAGCTGATCTGTTCTGCCCCAGCCCTGGCAGGTATTTGGTGCCACTGGCTCTGCTTTATCCCCTTTTGCTGCTTTAACAGATCTCTGGCCAAAGGGGTGGGAAGAAGTGAATCAGTGGAGCTGAAGGAATTCCCTGGAAAACCTTCAGCTGCCTGTGAAGTCCATCAGGTCAATGGACAGGAATTGGAGGATCAAAGTTTGGGATTTGCATCCCAAAGCAAAGCAGCTTCCCCAAGTTTCATGGGGCTGAGCAGAGCTGGCTTTGGGGAAGCTGTGAAGATGGACATGGAGCCAATTTCTGAGTCATCTCGAGCAAGGCTGGACACTGCAGTGCAGAATGTCCTGCAGAGAGAACATTCCCACACTGGCAGAGGGGTGGATGCAGTGATCTAATCATGGAGCTCGTTCATAGCTGGGATTAGAGTTTGTCCTGTGCAGAAGAATGGCAGTGGCTCCATTTTCCCTCCTCCAACACTACAGAAGCTCAGCCAGAATTATTACAAATGTCATCCCTTTCTGAAAAGCCTGGAAGGTGCAGCAGGGATCTCTGAACAGCAGCTTTTTGTCCCTGGGTCTGTGGGTAGGGAGGAGGCAGACACAACACTTGCTTGCAGGCACACCCTTGAAAATCCCTTCCTATAAACTCCTTTTATTGGATGTAGAAGTTATTTCAACTTGTGGGTGCAATCCAGGAAGTGGGTGATGCCTTACACAGCGTTCTTAAGGCAGCAAAGCCAAAAATGAGCTCATCCCACTTCTTGGAGGAGTCAGTGGCTACCATGGAGCCCAGAGCAGCTGTGGCTGCCCCTGGACCCCTGGAATGTCCCAGGCCAGGCTGGACACAGGGGCTTGGAGCAGCCTGGGGCAGTGGGAGGTGTCCCTGCAGGGTGGAATAGGATGGGATTTAAGGACCCTTCCCACTCAAACCATTCCATGATTCCATGCTCTGTGTAGTTTCACAGGAATCACTCCTGATGCTCTGAACATGGATTCAGCATTCCCAGATTCCTGTTTCATAGCCAAGTGGTTTCCACTGCCTGTACCTATTATTCCTCCAGTCTGTCTCCAGCTGACACATGGTGATCCTTACACATAAAACTGGAATTAACACATCAAAATTCACCATTTGTTTAAATGGCCTCCCTAAATCAGGTTAATTGGCTGTGATTAGAGCCAGGCTCATTCCTGGCCCCACCTGAGGTTAGCAGCTTCACCTGGGATCACTCAAGCTGGGATTTAAGCAGGAGAAAAGCCCAGCAGCCTCTTTCAGAAGGCTGGAAATGGTTTCTTCTCTTGCCACAGAGGCTCTTGCAGGGACAGAGGAGAGGAGGCAACAGCAGTTTAATACCTCTGTGGGGAGGGAAATGTGTTACCTGGAGAAGCCCTCACGTTCTCCTGCACAAGAAAACTTCCAGAGACTGAAGGGAGCTCCAAGAACCAACTTCACACCAGCTCCAGACAGGATTTGTTCCTGGGAGACTCCCAGGTAAGAGTGTTTGTTTGGCTGTGAGTAGAGATAATGCTGCTCTATTTCCTCACAAAGCACCTGGGATTGGTCACTTGATGTAAACTTGGTTCTAATTCACCTGTGTTGCATTTAATAATCCTTTTTTATGGATCTGTGTGAGAATGATGCATTTAATGGTGAGAGAAAAAAATCTGAAGTTTAAAATTTTGATTAATAGGTGTGTGAAAAAACCTGCAGCTTGAGAAGAATTGTGTTGGGACTTAATGCAGTAAAATAATATGGGTTTGATGTTTGTGCTTGAAAAAAGTTATTCCTGCTCTGTCTGTAAATTTAAATCCTCATGAAAACAGGTATTTGTTTAATACCTAATAGTGCTATGAGTATTTGCTACTACACATTTACTGCTGGAACTCTCTTAAGGTCTCTGCTAACTCTTCCCCGCATGGTTTTCAACCAGCCAGGAATTGCAGGTCATTCAGTGAAAAAGCTCAAGTTGGATTTACATGGCAGCCAGTTTCTAGGATCTGGAGGAAGCTGAAAACAAAAGATATGTTACAGGTTGTAAAAAGTTTTATTTTAAGCAAAATGAGCTCAATGATTTCCCTTTGAAGGCACAGTCAGGCTGCAACACCTTCCAAATATAGCTCACTTCCTGAGGGGTTTGTGGTGGTACAGCAGTGCTGTGTGGGGTTGGTGCTGTGCAGAGAGAAAATCTGGATTTTTCAAGGAGTTTGACCTTTCCAGAACACACCAGTGATGTGCAGGAATTTCCCCCCTGTGAAGAACTGAAGGTGTGACTAAATTCTGCTGTTCTGTAAGGTGGCATCTGCCAAATACAGGAAATATGTTGTTAAAAAAGCCATTTTTAGCACAAGTGAGATAAGCTTACACCATCTGCCAAGGTTCCCTGGTTCTCTGCAATGGTTGCACTGAATCAGACCCCACCTGAACCTGGGTTCTGATGGGGAATGAGAAATCCTCAAAAAGCTGCATTAAAAAATGGAGTTTAATAATTCTCATCCTGGTTTTACTGAGTCCCAGCAAGCACCTTGCAGCCACAGAAATTACCAGCAGCCTCCCAGTGCTTTAAATCATCCCACAGTTAATTGCTGTAGGAAGGGGGAAGCCACAGCAGTGGGAAATGGGACATCAGGGAGCACAGAGGTGTTGGAAGGTTGGTGGTGGGATGAAGCTTTGTGAACAAGGAATTTCAGGCCAAGCACTCCTTAAGAGTTTCATCTTCCTACATTTTCTGCAGCAGTTTGTGATGTTAGAAAGAAAAATAAAGGTTTTCAAGTAAATGGAAGGATCTGCACTTGCAACAACAGCATTTCCTTTTCTATCAGTCTAAGGCTAAAGTGATTTTTCCAAAATTCTAACTCTACCTGTTAATCAGCTTTCTCAGGAAATATCTGGGGTTGCCCATTTTTTGCACTGTTATCAAGAAATTCTGTAGTCTCCATGTGCTCAAGTGGGATTTTCTGTAGCAAAAGCAATTCTTAAATGTTTGACATGGCTCCTTTGCCAAATCTCATCCCTAGTTCAAAAATTTAAAAAACCAACAAAAATTCCCTACAACAAATGTGGAATTTAACCTTCTACACTGAATCATGTATCAGTCTGCTAAAGCTGATAATTACAACCTATTTCCTACTAGAGCTTGGTGGAACAAACTTTGAGTTTCCATTGTAACCTGCAGAATTAATGGGATATTTAATTCAAAGTTAAAGTAGAGAGGGAACAGGAGTAAGTTTTACACAGCAATCCTTTCCTGGGAGGGTGGTGAGGCCCTGGCACAGAGAAGTTGTGGGTGGAAGTGTCCAAGGCCAGGCTGGATGAGCTTTAGGGTCCCTCCCAGCCCAAAGCAGGGCAGGGCTCTTTGCTGACTCCCACCCACTGCCCGTGAGTCCATCAGGACATAAAGGGAGGCAGTGCCTGAAGCCTCCTGTTCCCTGGGGAAGGAGCCAGAGAGCTCCAGCTGTGCCTGTGCTGATGCAGCTGCTCAGTCTGAGCTCCTGGTGACCCCCAGGCCTGCAGGGCTCAGGGAGGGGCCCCAGGGGCACCTACCCCCCTTCATGAGCACGTTGGACCAGACGTTGGCGTTGAGGGCCTGCACGATGCGCTTCACTCCGGTGGACTCGGGGAAATCATCTGCACCAAAACACAGAGAATGACTAAAAACTCCTAAAAACAACTCAAAAAACCACGACATGCTTCCAGAGTGGGGCTGAAGGCCTGTCCTGCGTTCTCTCAATCATTATAAATTCTGCTCCTGGTACAAAACACAGATTTTTCACCTTTGATTCGTGAGAGGCCAAGTAAATGTAAATTAATGCCTCTTCTTGGGCTGAGCTTCCAGGGATAATGAACTGTGAGCTCAGCATTTTGCAGATATCTGAAGTATTTTTGTTAAATAATTAGCAGGAGGCCTACATTAAGTAACATCTGAGTAAGTTTTATAGTAACAGACAAAGAACTTGGATCTTTTACAATGCTGTAAAGCATAGAAATATATTAGAAAATAGATATTAGAATTACTTTTCTTTAGTTTGGAAAGTAAAGAACGTGAGACAACCATTTAAAAAGGGTGTGATGCCTGTGAAAAATGGAAAGGAATATTGTAAAGCTGTCCCCACAATATCCATCTCTGAAAGTTCCAGTAATCCTGGGAATTACAGGAACTTGAAAGCTCAGGGAAAGCATTATTCAGATTTTAATTTATTTACTGAAAAGATCTGACACCACTTTGGATCAAGTCAGTTTTCCCATTTCCTCAGTTTAGTCAGCTTCCCATGTTTGTGCAGGTTGACAAAGGGCAAAAAACCCAAACAATCCTTTGGATACAAAAATGTGATTGTTTAAAGATCAAACTCAAGTGACTCAGGGACAGGTGCAGTAACTGAAACTGCCTTTAGGAATGAATTTAAGGCTGAAATCAGATTTTTTTGCCCTCTGTGATGCTGCTGTTTGTTTGATATCAGAGTCATTATCAAGGGTCTCAGTTTAGAGCTCTTGTCCTGACCGTGCAAACAACTGACAATGAGTCAAAACCAAAGTTCCAGTTTGAGATGAGCTGCCTGAAATGTCACAATTTTGAACAGAGATTGGCCCAGTGTGTTTACAGCATCTCTTGTGCCTTTTGTAACTCACCCAGAATGTTTGTGGGGTAAATAAGTTACTCACTGGAACACAGTTCCTCCTCTGCATGAGTCACAGTGAATCAACTACCAGATTAAACAGCTAGGAAAGAACATGTATCCCAATAGTCCAACAATTAACATCCTGAGTTGTTATTATTCCCATTATTTAAATGTTCTTTACAACAATTATTCAACAGAAAAATAACTTGATTGAAGGTTACTATTTTTAAAGCACTTAGTATTGTTTAGTCTAAGGAGTCTTTGCTTCTGATATTCCCAGTTTCTGTGAATCAAAGCTGTGAATCTCCCTCCCTGACTAAAAACAAAAAAATGGAAACATTTTTAAAGGCATGATGGGGAGAGAGAGACTTCTCAGCTACTCAAGATCCAATTTTAGCAGGCTTTTAAAGGGGGGAAAGGGGTGGGATGTGCTCTAGCTGAGGATTTTATAGTGAATTATTTTTGGTGACTGCAGTGTGCTTGGAGAACCTGAAATAGAGCAAATGGTAGTGACTAATTCCTCTCAGTTATCTCATTTTATTCCAGAGAGGTAAGGTGTAAATGCTTTTTTGTGTCACTGAAGTGAGGAGATAAAGCTGATGCTGATAAGGCTGTCAGGAAATGCACAGTCACTTTTCAAGAGTGGAACATCACACTTGTGACTCCTCTTGCTGGGTTGGTTTTTTTTTTCCAAGTTATAAATGTTGGGCAGCCAGTGATTCTGAAACTGGTTTATTTCCTGTGTAACAACTCGTGTTGCTCTGAAATGTATTTAACAACCTGCCATTTTCAGCCTATCATGTCACTGTTTGCATCAAGATAGCACAAAATAGTTCTGAAGTCTTCTTAAAACCAGAATTTTTCTGCCCTCATGCAGCAAAATGTTTCTTTAGATTGATTTTCCAAGTGGAATATAAACTTCTGATGTATCAATACAATCCTAGGGCAGTGCCAGAAAAAGGAGCAGATATTTTTATGTAGGTGCTGCATAAACAGCAGCTGGATTTAGGAGGGGACAAATGGATTTCTCAGAGGAAATAACCTCCTCCTCCTCCTCCTGACCTTTTATAGCTGACACTAAGCCCCACCAACCAGGAGCATTCCATGCTGTAATCATGTGCCACATCAACAATTGCAAGGGGCATAACTTTATTTAGAAGATATTTTAGGGCACTTTTTCATTCTCAAAATGGCAAGAGAAGCAGCAGACCTACCATCCTCATCAGGCAGCTCCTCAGGGCTGAGCTCCACCAGCTCAAAGCCATGCTTGATGCACCATTCTTGAGCTTTCTGTCTGTTTACACCTAAATTGGGAGACAAAAATGGGTATTAAAGGTGCAGATTTGAGTGTCAGCATATTTAGCAGACTATTTAGCTGTGTTTTATTCCCCCAAAGTTGTTTGCTTGTTCTGGAGTGTATGGGGAAGTGTACAGGAGCTGGCATGGATCATCCTCCATCCACTGTGGATTCCAAAAATAGAGTTAAACTCCTCCTTGGAATGGAGGAAAATGGAGAGTTAAACTCCTCCTTGGAATGGAGGAAAATGGAGAGTTAAACTCCTCCTTGGAATGGAGGAAAATGGAGAGTTAAACTCCTCCTTGGAATGGAGGAACACAGTCAAATGGTTTTGCAGGGGTACAATGTAAGTGTGCATGAAGACTCCTGTTACCTCTGGGTTTGAAACTGAATTAAGCTGCAGGGACACATCTGCATCTCTCAGCTTGCTGTTGTCTCAAACCACAGCAAATGTGTGTGTGCAGTGTCCAAATGCCAAAAAAATGGAATTAAGCAAGCAAGCCCTTCCCATGTTTCAGCAGGATCATGCACATCCAGCAGCAGGAATGCCTTTGGGTCCCCCTGCAGTGGCAGGGCACAGAGCTGACTCTGAGCAATCTGGTGAAATGCTGGTTCAGTTTTAACCACATCCCACTGAAGGTTTCAGCTCCTGCTCCCCAGAGTCACCTGCCTGTGCTGCACCAGCTCTCCAGGCCAGGCTCACCCAGACTGAGAAGCAATGGTTGATGTAATTAGGAAGTCAATTATTCTGCAGGTTAATGGCTCTAGGTGAGGATGGGAGTTTTTGGGGTCTCCTACCGTTCTCAGACACTCTGTCACAGACCAGGATCATCACTTCTGGCAGCCACTCTTCTGTCAGGGGAAGCCATTCTGAGACACCCTCCAGGCCAGTCTTCTACAGGGGAAAAGAAAGGCATTCTTTGGAATGCACCCTACAATAGTTTTTAATAGTATTAGAATTGAATTATATAAAGAAACAGGGTTTGTTTGGTTTTTTTTTTTGTCTTAACCTTTCTGGTTTCTGCTAAACCTGTTTTCACTGCTGCTGGTTTAGTAGAAACAATTTGGGGTAAAATGCACTGAATTTTACTTTTATCTCCCTAAATTTTGTCCTAAAGGAGCCTTTAAGAAGCAGCACCAGCCAGGAATAAAGCTGGAGATGGTGAGCTGGATTTGCCATGGTGGCATAAAGACTCCTGAAAACCCCTCTTCCAGCTGGAGGAGAGTAGCAAGAGAGAAGGAAAGTGCTGCTATTGTTAGCAGGGAAATTTAATATTTAATACTGATTTTGTGCCAATGAATAGAACAGACTAAAGGGGATGGATGGAGAATGTGATTAGTGGTTCTCACTGTGGAAAGGAGTTACAGGAGAGATAAAGCAGGAGGATGAAGCAGAAGAGCCTTACTGTTGTGCTGTCAAAGTACACAACAAACGCCTGCACAGCCTCAGCAATCTCCCCAGTCACGTGGAATGTGTTTGGGACCACACAGAGGTGGATATCTGCTGAATAGTATTTGTTATCTATAGTCCAGGGGTAGAAATTCACTCTTCCACTTGTTATTGCACCCACAGTGAGGTCATCTTTTCCTGTGATACCTGTAGGAGAGAAAAGGGGTGAGGGTAAAACCAGCATCAAGAAAATAATTTGTCTAGAAAAGTACAGATCCATCTTTACTGTAATAAACCAGTATATAATCAAGAGCTTTAAAAATTCAACTCAATTTGTTACTCTGTCCCAGATTTTATTTGCTTAGCTTTCAAAAGAGTTTATTTTCTGGTTTTCAATAAAAAAATATGGCCCAGAAGGTGCAGAAAGCCTTTTGTTTTCCTGGAAATGCCTATTCAAGTGTTAACCTCAAACTCAGTACCTGTAAACAGGATGTATGGAGAGAAAACCTAAACTTTATTACAGCCCTTGCATGCTCATTGGAATGTAAAGATGTGTTTAACTGTGACCAAAACCCAAAGGTAACTAATGAGAGAATAAACATACAATTTCTTACAATTCAGTTGTAATTCCCATTAAATTCCATGCAGGAGCTCAACCACCAAAATCCAATGCTTTGCTCAGGTGCCCTTCAAGGCAGGAACCTGCCCAGGAACACTCCTGGAGCTGAATTAGAGCATCCCATTATTCCCTGAGGGAAAGGCCAGGATATCTTGTTCAGGCTGGGTAAACTCATGGACACTTTGGAACACAGGTCAATTATTTCTAAAATGGGCTTGAGTCATCCAGAACTGCCTTGGGCAGCACAAGAGCTAAAGGATGAAGTACATGGCTTTTCAAGGATTTGAATTTTAAGGTACTCAGAGAGAGTTCCTGGAGCTGCTGGAACAGGCTGTTCCTCAAATAGTCTGGAGATGAATTTGAATTTATCTGTATCTTATTAGTAAAAAGACAGGAAAACCTCCTTGCCAAGGCTGCAGTGATTTTTACAACTAAACTGCAAAGCTGAGAAATAGATCTGGTGAATAGGCACAGGGCACGAGGCAGGGAGAGCTGTAAACCAGGATTATTTGCAGCCCTGAGGAGGAGACAAAAATCTAAAAGAGAAATGTGACCTTGGAAACAGAAACCTGCAGCCATTTCCTACTCAAGAGGATGAAACAGGAGTCCCCTCTCTGGGTTTCTTAAAATAAGAAGTGCCACATCTAAATGATTTTTCCAGGTTCAAATTTTATTTTATTTTGGATGGCAATGATTATTCAGAGTAATTGGTCTTTAATCAGCTGATATTCCATGCTAAGATGACCCACCTCACTTTGGAGCTGGGGGACAAAGATCCTGAGTCACCACCAAACCTGGATTCTGAGCTTTGTATTCTCAGAGGTTTTGTTTTGAATGATATAAATTTCCCTTTATCAGTGTTTTGACAGTTAAAAATAAGTAACTAAACTAAAACCACTCTGAGCTAACAGAATTACAAGTCAGTGCCATGAGAGGCTAAGAATAAAAGGGCCCACAGAAATTCCTGAAACTCAGAAAATCAGCAGTAAGACTTAGAGAGGAGAATGGGGCAAGGAAGAAAAGCAGCTCTGAAGTCACTTGGGTCAGTCACCCCAGCAAGGATACAAAGGGAAAGAACTTTTATAAAAGGTTTCCAAAAGCTGATATGAATTTCACATTTGCTTTGTATGGGGTACTTTTTTAGAAGAGTTCATGGACAAATTTAGGTCTGAAAGCACTGCTAGAATGAGGCCATGTCCCATCTGCTATTACCTGCTGCTTGTTCCTGGATTTTAAGGGGTTTTCTTTCATCCCATTGTGCTGCTGATTACCCATCCTTCATCCCCAGATTCTGCCAATTCCCTGTGAAATTTCTCTCCCAGTAAAGATGGATGTTGCACACTAAAACTCAAGGGGCTTCAGGAACTTGGTGAAAGGATTCAGACTTGTTGTGTCTCAGGCTGTTGTGGGGTTGTAAGAAACGGCTGCACAACAGCCTGATCACTTCTGGCAGGGAACTGAGCAGCTTGTCAGCAGTTCTCTCCCAAAAAAGTCACTTGGAACAGTCAGATTTTGGTCTTCAGAGCAAACAAGCAGCGACTACAAAAGAAATACACACTGCAGCTCCACCTGAGTTCTCATTTGATGCAGGAATTAGTTTTAAGGGTTGTATTTACCACCCCAGCATTCCAGAAATTTCTTTCTAAGACAGCCTGGATTTTAATGGAAGCAGGGAATTCAGCCAGAATAGTTTGGTATCTAATTTAGAGAGTATTGATCAGAATAAACTCCTAGAAAATTAATATGGCAAAAGCAGAGGTGGCTTGTCCAACTGAGCCCTTTTGAGTTATGAATGAATTATTTCTTTTTCATATGAAAGTGCTCAGGCATTGAAAGTGTCAGTGGTTTGCCATGCAGAGAGCCTGGAAAAGCATGTGAGTCACTGTGTGACCACAGCCTGAGGCAGGCCTGGCCCTGCCCAGGAGCACCAGCAGCTCCCTGGGTGACAGGAATGCAAACACTCTGCAGCTGCAGCACCACAAACAGACCTGGGAAAGAAAGCTCATGGCACTGACAGAGCTGCTTGGTGTCACCCAAACCTGATTCCCTGGGCAATCCTGGGACTGCTGGACACTTGTTGTACTGAAATGATGCTCCCAGTGTTGCCAGGAGCTGCTGGACCCACGTGCAGGGTTTGTGTCCCACACTGTGTAAAAGCATTTGGGGCAGCAGGAGCTGCCTCATCACAGGGAATGATCTGAGGGCATTTCTGGCTGGGTCACGGCTTCCTGCAGCCCCCAAAGCTCTGTGCTGCACTAAGATCATCACACCTGCTGGGTAATTCCCCTTCTCCAGTTTATCCCCTGGCTGGTTTTGCTCTTTTTGTATCAGAAAACCATCAAACAACAAACAGCAACTGACACACGAGATGGGATCGTGGCTCAGTCCTGGCTGCTGTCACACAGCTCCAGAACTCCCAAACTTCTCTGGAATCTCTCCAGAGGAAAAGGTTTCATTAATTCCAGGCACTCAGTCACCAGCTTAAATTCTTCAGCAAATTCATCAGTTGTGTCCCTTCTTCACTGGATTTTAATAAAGCAGGTAATAGTTATGAGCAATATTTTTGGAAATTATTTTTAGCTATTTACAAAAATGTTTGCTCATTTTCCTGACTTCAATATCGACTTTTAATTTCATATTTTATCATATAGACAAGATAAATTAAATAATGGTTTTGAACACAAGAAAGGACATGCCAATATTGTAAAATTTCACATTCCTTCCCATTTATACTGCTGAGTCTTACTAAATCTTATGGAAGTGCAAATACTTTTGAAAAAGGGGAGTTGAAGACCAGAAATAACTTCTCAGAAGATTCAATAATCAGAGAACCACATGTAGCTCTCTTGCAGTAATTTCCCTGCTCTCTCATACCCAAGTGGTATTTAAGCATTTCTAGCACACTGAGTGCTTAATAATAATTTTTTTTTCATTATTAAAACTTCTTGTTGCAATTTTTTTTTCCAGAGGGATTAAGATATTGATCACTCTTCCTGGTGTTTTTTCAGACTGAATAAGTGTTGTAAGAATTAATGCCCCAAATGCACCCAAATGCTCAGAGTTGTCAGGTACACAGAGCAGTTCCCACATTCTGGGCCTTGAGAGCCACCTGGTGGAATAAACCATAAAAAATACTCCTCAAATTACACCAAGGAGTAAAGAGAACCCAAACAGGCTGGGGAGGGGGAGGAGGGGAGTGGTAAAAATCCAAAAAGAAAATTAAGAACAATGACATCAGAAGGCATGAGAACTGAACCAATCTTGTTTGCTGTTTTGTGACAAATATATCACGATAATAACAGGCAGATGCATGTTCAGCACTTTAAATAGCTTTGTTTTGCCACAGTGTCCCAAGAATTAAAGCATTCAGGGCACCCTGCAGAAAGCTAAACAAATAAAAATACATCTAGCAAATGTACCATCAGCTGCTTCTCATGCTCAAGCCATTTTCCATTTAACAGGAGGAAAACCCTGGAAAAAGTCTTGGAATTGGCCTGAAAAGTTCTGACAAGGTGTTTCACCCCACAAACCCTTCCCACTGCTGCCCCATCCCTGCCAGAGTGTCCCTGGATGTTTTACAATCTGCTGCATCTGATTTAATTCCACTTGTCATACAAAGCAGGGACTGATGGGATTTATTTTATCAAATGATTTTATTTCTTTCAGGAGCATTTTAATGTAACCCAGTCAGAGGGTTACACAGACAAGACTCCAGTTTTGGTACTGGGAGCAGTGGAAACTGAGACATTTCCAAGTGAGTACTAGTTTAAAAAAAAAAATCTGAGCTTAAATTTTAAGACTTTCTCAGATTAAAAAGCTTTTTGCTCACCTACCTTTTCTACCTGTTTCATTTCACTTTGCAAAATAATCGAAGGGGAAACCCAGAGAAACCTTGAATAATTTCTTCCAATTTGCTTATACCTTCCTCAAAAATAAGCTAGTAACATTTTTTGGTGTGGAATCTTTAAATAATTCAATGTCATGTAACTGCTTTGACAAAGGAGCCTTTGACTGCAGATCTTGCACTGTTATTTTTGTTTCAAAACGTGCTTTAATGAGGTGGAGGGAGCCAGTTCCTGGGGACAGCCCTGTGCTCGGTGAGGTCCTAAGTAAGAACTGCTCAGAAAGAGATAAAAACAAATCCAGAGAAGGGATGAAGGAGTTAAGTTCTACATCTCAGTGTGCACAGCAAACTGTTCATGAATTCCCTAAAAACCAGAGCTGTCCTAACATGGGGAACCCACCAAGTTCTGAACAGCTTCTTCCTGGAACCCCGTGATTTTAAAACTACCAAAAATTCCACCCTGGTTTCCTCCACCATCAGATCTTACTCTTGTGTTCACCTTTTGAGCCCTAAAAATGGCAACTGTTTCCCAGGAAAACCACTTCCTACTGGATGAATTCTGTGTACTCGGTGTGAAGTGTAATCTGCACTTCTGTCAGCTGCAGAACAGACAGAATTTTGAGCTTTCCCTTTTAGTCCTTCCGCATTGTGAGAAACCGCTGAATTATTTCCTTAAAGCACTAAGGAGGCCCGTGACACCCTCTGCAAGGGATCGCGGGCTGCGTGCCTGCTTCTTGTTGCAATCCCAGAGAGAACTGCGACCTCAACAGGAAAAATGAGAACCTGAGAGGAGAGCTGAGATCCTGAGGGGAAAATTGAGACCATGAGGGGACGGCAGC